>LJIJ01001581.1:0-40813 GCA_001718145.1 Orchesella cincta
GGGCGTTTTGACCCAGCAAAGTAAGGATAAACCAAAGAAACCTACTAATTTTACATAATGTATGAATAAAAATTATTTTGTAAATCCACAGTACTCTCGTCCTGGTAATTGCCATTGGGATTATATTCGCTGTAGTTACACTTATCTACGTATCAATGTGCTGCGGTTTTCAGTGTTGTACAAATAGTACTGAAAATGATCTGGAGGAAATTCCCCACAACACGTTTGACAAAAGTTTGGTCACGCTTCAACCGGAGTGTGTTGATATGTGTACGTTCAACAGCATCAACGAAAACACCGCAACTCCAATATTAACTGCGGGACAAGATTCAGCTCAAGTTTCGGAATCTCTAGCGTCATCATCAAGCCGAAATTTGGAAGAGCTGGAATTAGTTAAAACTGAGAATGGAGACCTCCCTAGAAATAAGAAACAATCCCCAACTATTGGTGACCATGTGGTCAGTTTATTGGCTGTGGTTTAAACAAGTAACCATTTACATTTATTCAAAATGCTGTGGTTAAAATTTTTTGCAGCAAATTTGCGCAACCAATCAATTGTGTTCTTTCTGATGTATATGATACTGATTAATTTCTAAAAGTTATTTTTGCTTTTATATTTCAATTACTGATCTCTCAAATAAGACTGAGGTTTGTTAGTTTCAATAAATTTATTGATATCGTACCAAGTAAGTAACGCGTAAAATTACTCAGTAAATAGGAGTTTCTTGAGCTTTAGCGGTTTCATGACTTCCGAGTTTATATAATAATAAATAACACGTCACATTGCATATGCAGCTCGTATTTCTGCTTAGTTTCTAATTGTCTCCTGACATTTTATTTGTTTCCTAAAATAATTGTTCAAATTATACACTAACATGACAGAAATAATTGGACGTGTGGTTTGGGACATTGTCTCATTCCCTTTCATCTTAGTACTTGTGAATTTAGTCGTGTATTGTTCTTTGAAATATTTATGTTTTGCGTTTGACAAAGTCCGGGATAAAATTCCGAAAGTGACAGAGAATAATTTGAGAAACAGTACACATTTGCCAACTCATTGCAATGCATTATTTATAATTTCAAATTCATCTTGCCAGACTTATTTGAAACCATCCGATAAGAAATGTGTGTTAATAAATATACCTGACAATTCCGATCTACACTGTGATGCGTAAATGTGAGTAGGAAAAGTTGGAATGTGTTTACATAGGACTAATTTACCTACAGTTTACTTTCAATCATTTTTTCTAAAAACAAATCTCTACCACCCTCTGTGATTTCGGACCAGTTACGTATTACTACGTTCTGCATACCGGCTCAACTTCTCAAAATTGCAAATATTGCAGACATACTATTTGCATCTTATTATTTTGTCCTTACACAACCTTGAAGCTAATTCCGAGAATATGCCGAAAGTTCACATCTGCCTTTTGTCAGGGTTTGGTTACTTCGGTCTCGTTTCTCATAAATAAAACATTAAATGTTCGATTTACATCATCATTCACGTCAACCCTCGGCTTCTACCTCTGGACAGAAAACTGGCCCAATATAAACTACTTCATTTCACGTTTTACCAGCTCATTTGTGTTCTTTCTTTTCGTAGGATAGTTGGTGAAAAGTTAGTTAGAAAAGTAAAAGTCTTCTTATGTGATCGTTATCATTTTGCCCCATGTTTTGTGTAAAATCGTGGAATATCACCATCCACAAGTTTTCATTTTTAGTCACATTACATTTCCAGATTCTGAGCTCAACTGCTCAATCATTCGACATGTACAGTTACAATAATGAAAATGAACTCGTGGCTTTGAATAGAACAACAAGTGAATCATTTCCTGAAAACGATAAAACCGTAACTTCTACACCTATACCAAACGGAGGCAGGTAAAAAACCTTTTACATGATTTTTTGGCAAGAATACTTATGACTTTTTAAATGTTTATTAACAATTCTCAATTTTGTCATTCTACAGCAGCAAAGATCGCGATGACTTACTCCTAATATTTCAAACAACGTTCTTAATCCTCATCATTTTAATCTTGTTGATGCTGATGATAAACTACTTCAGAACCAGAAATTCTTTTTGTTTTTCAAAATCCCAAGATGTACAGTTTGTATCGAAAAACCCAATGATTTTTGATCTTCCACCTCCAAATTATTCTGTAACTCATGTTTGAAAGCGAGTTCAAATAACCGTCTCTAATAATGATACACAATTATCTCAAACTAATTTTAAGGCTGCAATTATACCAACGAAAGAATATTACCAAGTAAAGAACAACTCTTGAGAGTACTTCAGCTTTTTATCTACCTAATGCAATGTGCCTTTGGCAACTTGGCATCAAAATTTGCAAATGGACCTTACTGAAATTCTCAGAATTTGCTTGTGCGTCAGAGGTTTATAGCTGCATATTGCCACAGTTCGCTTTCTCCCTTTTTATTTTACCTAAATAAAACATACATGTTTGACGTGACTTCATACGTCTACTCGTCAGTTGGTAAACGGGCTAAATATATTACTTCTGTTTGTTTCTTCATTCGAAATAGGTGCAAATTGCAATTGCTGCTGTTTTTAAAACATTTTTAATACTGTGATAATTAAATTATTCATTATGTTATCGTTTTGCCCCTCGTTTTTGGAACAACTGAAGATTATCTGCCTTCACAAACTTTTAGTTTTGATATCACTAGTGATTCAGATTCAGAGTTCATTTGCAACGCCTTCTTGTGATATTTATATTTATAATACTAAAAACGAGCTTGTGGATTGCGTTAAATATGAAACCACAACTGAAACTACTCAAACTGAATCCCTCGCTGATTCTGATACAACTGTATTCCCGTTTTCGACGGCTGATTTCATACCACAAACAAATAGGTAAATTTATTTTTGGATTTCAACCATTTTTGTTGGCGGATTCAATAACTACAGTAGATTTCAGTATTGAAATTAGCTAACGTATGTTTCTTATTTTGCTGGACCAGAAGCTGGGATTATACATTTAAAACATTTCATGCATCCGTATTTATCATTTTCCTGATGACATTGTTGTTTACTATTATTTTAACTAAACAAATCTTTAAAACCAAAACGATTTGCTTTTCAACAATCTGTCAAGAAAATGAGCCATCCCAAGAAAAAGTCTCTGTCAAGTTGAAACACATACCGTCTCCTTGACCTTGTTACTTTACAGCAGCACCAATGCAGCAGCAGATCTGTGATGATATTTTGAAGAAAAAATCAAAGCCTCCTTTTTATACTGCAACTCATCCATTATTATGAAAATTGATAAGGATAGGGTTGAATCCTAATTTGAAAAACGTTTAATAAATGCAAAATAATTGCAATTATCTATAAAAAAAAATAAAAATTATGTGTTACGTTGATGCATCCGAGAAACAGATTTGTAAATATTTATTTAGTTTCTTAAGTTCACAGATGAGACAATAGATTCTGCTTTTTCCTTGCATTCTTCCAACATTTCCATGCAAATTCAATTTTCTCTCAATTAATCTCCACGTTGGATGAGTTAGGTAGATGAGCTGATGTCTTGCATCGTCATCGTGATATCCCTTCCCGATATCAACTGTGATGAGAGTGAAACTCGAAGCGGTTTGCGTGCAAACCAGTTCTTGGCTTCATAATATTATGTATATAATATGTTATATAATAGACGATAAGAATTCCATATAATTTTCATACTACACCCTGAAACTCAGCTTGTGAGCGAAATCTCCTTTTGACTTCCTGCAAACCCCAGATTGAAGATGTGACTGTGTGTCTCTAGGATTTAAAACTCAAAATAAAAAGTGTTGACATTTGTAGACTTTTTATTACTGTTTTCGTGAAAACCAAAAATGTTTGTTGTTGACATGCAGATTCAGTCATAATAAAAGAACCTTTGGTGACATTCTATTCTTAATGCAACTATCTCAAACATGAGCAAACTAATACTCTTTTTAAGGGAAATAAGTGTGTTATCAAAAAAAAGTTTGACATTTTCGGGGCAATTCCAGTAACAACTTCAACAACTACATATATTTAGTGCAACAGCATGTTTTTCGTTCGGACAGTGTTTTTGTGCTGGACATCAACCTCTAGTTTAATTACTATAATTAAGTAGCTAACGTACTTCATAAGACGTAATGTTGAATAGTTTTTGTACACAAACTCGAGTTCATAAATCATGAAACTCATAAAAGTCATGGAAGATCATACCATAAACAAAAGTACCTAAACTCATCATCGGCACAGTTTTGATGCAGGAAAGTGGATACCCTACCGTGCAAATTACGTATTATTTTATGCAGAACTCCACACGCGCATGCATCTCTGAATGGGTACCATGCAATCTGCGGTAATCTAGAAGTAATTTATGGTATATCACAATACACATCATATGTGTTTAGCAGACCATGGGAAATAAAATGCAGATGAATAAAAATTGCACCATATTGCACAATTATTACTATTATTTCCAGGAAATCAAAATTAGATACCTGAAGTTGGCTTTAGGTACTTGCACACGCAATGAACACGGATCAAGTATTATAGCTTGAACGCATTTATTAAACGAAAATCCTCCCCTACAAATTATCGAACGTTACATAAAATGCTATAATCCAGTTTCATGTTAATTCTGGAAAAAAGCACATAGCTGTGTAATGTGATCACATAATATAACTGGCAATTCTTTCAAACTGCTCATGTTACACAAACTTCTACAATGTACTTCCATTGAGGTAATTTCTGGAAAAAAATCAAACACAGTATTACACTTCATGAAACAACCCACATTTCTCTACAAACATCAATCAAATAAATGCAACAAGGTTGAAGGATTGTGGAGTACAGAGTAGTCCTAAACAACATCAACCCGGAAGGAGGCTCGTTATGAAACGTCTTCCCATACATTTTAGGTACATAATACCTGGACGGGAATATCGCGATTGTGATGCAATGGAAAATGCGTTATAAAACACCTCATTCCACCTACCTAAACCCAAAGAACGAGGAAATCTATCAAGAGATAACTCGATTTATATTTAAAACTCAGCTCAGAGCCTGTCTGGAAATGGGGAGAATTTTGAGTATATATAGCTTCATAATCCACAATAAACATCATCAGTAACCTGGAGACGTGGAACAACTGCTCAACGTATTCAAAGAAAACATCTGCAAGACTCCCAAAAGCTGTACAGGATGGCCGTCAAACGGATGCTGTGGGCAACTGGCATCATTTTGCTTGTGACAGTTGGTATGTTTTAAAACTTAACAAATTTAATAAATTCTATAAACAATTGAAAAGTCTAAATTGTTTTTGAATTTTTAGAATTTGTCAACTGCCAAAACTGCACACTTCAAAGCTTCAAAAAAAGCCCAATTATTTGTGAACCCGGAACCGAGTTGGCATATGAGAGGCGACAGAAATTTTCTGAAAAGGGAAAGACATTTTATGAAGGCTTCTGCTGCGTTCCTGGATCCGCTGAGGGTATAATTATTCTATTTTTAATGAATTCAAATTTCAACAAGCTCCATTTGTATGAATTATATACCTAAGTAATATTGTATTTTATAACACTATAGAAGCAGAAAAACGACACCAAACGCACGGTTGTCAAGTCGTTCGCGGAGAGAAAGCCAAGGGTGAAAAGCCATGCGAGGACAGCCTCCTAGACGAATTTTATGTCAAGGGAGAAAAACTCATTTTCGACGAGATAAAGCGTGAAGGGGATATCGTTTACTGTTGCCAAAGGGACTCTTTGCAAAGCGCCCTCGGATCCGTAGCGACTGCCGAAACCCACGAGTTTCCGCACCAAGCTCACTACTTAAGAAGTTCAGAGACTTGCGGCGCCACGATTTACAACAAGCGTTGGCTCATTCTTGCTGGCCACTGCGTGGTTGACCACACAGGCACCGGAGAGCCGTGGAAGGTAGATGACAGTTTTATAATCAAGCTGGGCGTTAACATGCACCCTGTGTCCAACAGTGCAAACGAGTATTCCGTCATACAAACCGTTCCCTATCCCGACTACTCTGATTTGAAGTCAAGTCCTGAACAGAAGAAAGAGAAGCCACGAACCTACAACGATATCGCATTGGTGCAGCTTAACCGGGATATTGAGTTTGGACCTTATGTCAAAGCCCTTACCCTTGCTCCTGCTGGATTTGATGAAAATAGTATGAAAAAGTTATGAGTATTATATAATGTTTTGTATATTTCAAGCTATAAACGTGTTTTTTCTTTGCAGAATATGCAGACAATGTCGTAGTCGTTGGGTGGGGAAGGACAGACGAGGATTATTCACCGCGACAGCTACAGAAGTCCAACTTTGTGCTTCATACCGATGAAAGGTGTTTCACGCGGGCGGGAGCTCCCCATGATTTTGCAAAGGAATACGCCAATAAATTATTCTGCATTGGAGGAATTTTAGATGGGGTTTGGAGTCCATCCGGTGGTCCAGGAGATTCTGGGGGTCCTGCCATTTGTCGAGGGGCTGATGGAACTCCCGTTCTCTGCGGGGTTGCTTCCTATATTGGCAGCACGTTGGAGCAGTGTCAAGAGAATCAAGATCAGTCAAACTGTCATCCAAATGTTTTCACGGAAGTTGATGTCTTTAGGGATTGGATTAAGCAAGTTGCCGGAGACCAGGATGAAAGCACACTCTACAAGCCACAATTATACGGGGAAGTGCTCAAGGCTAACGAGGTGGATCACCAAGTGAGGATTACTTCTAGCTCTGGAAAACCTTGTGGAGGAACTCTCATTGCGCCCGATACTGTTGTTACTGCTGCGAGCTGCATTGCTGAGGTTGGTGGAAAGATGCTTGCGGGTTTGAAAGTTTGGTCGGGTGTGAGCGATATTTCCACTTCTGGTGGGAATTCCCATTTAGTAAAGAGTATCAAAGTTCTTGACGGTTTCAAGCGAAATGGGGACCAAGTTGATGTTGAAAAGCAAAAGCCACGAATTGTGATTGCTGATAATTACTATACCAATAATTTGGGGGTAATTAAACTCAATGAGCCTGCTAAAGTTGGGAATAGTCTTCCCAAATTGCCCCAACAAAATGAAGAGCCTTCCGGCCCAGCGATGGAGTACGCTTTCCCAAGGAATACCACCAGAGGGGGAGAAATGAGATGAAGGGAGTTTGTCCTTTTGGACAAGAAGGATTGCCAAGATAGGTGGAATCACATGGGTTTTGTCAAAATGGTGAAGAAGGTGGATGACAATGTTCTCTGTGGGGTGGAAAAATACTCGGGTGGCTCCATTTGTGATAGAGAACTTGGAGGTGGACTCATCTGCAAAGGGAAGGATGGAAAGGAGACCCTTTGCGGGGTTCAGGTCCAACGACTTTGTGAGTATTCCATTCCTAATGATTTTATTAACGTGGGAATGCACTCCAACTGGCTGGGACAGGCATAAAATCAGGAAATATGACATGTAAAAATAATTCTACCTGTTTCTCATGTATTCTGTAAATAAATAAATAATCAGTTTTCTTGCATTTTAAAAGCATACGATTTTTAAACACGTCAATTTAAAGCCAACCCAAGTTCATAGAGTGGCTGTCTAAAAATTATTTGGAATTTCACTTTCCAAAATTTTGCCATCAAGCCTAATTGCAAAGTCAATATGCTACATGAATTAGTAAATCTTCGTTTCGGTTATCACTGGCTAAATTTTCATTCATCCGAATTCAACCCGAGATAGTAGGTCCTTCACGGCATCATCAACATCATGAATGCGAGCCTTGTTCATCATCATCATCAACATCATGTGTATTATATTGCTTCATAAAACGACAGAAAAATGATATACGCTTGAAAGCAGCCCATGCGAATGCACAGTAAGGTATATTGTGAACTCTCGTATAGTTTTATGCCAATATTTCATCTCTAAATGCTCTTTACCCTGAGCATCATAGCAAACAAGTTTTAAGCGTGTAAAACTCGTCTCGTCTTCTCTTAAGCAAGGCATTCAATGCAAAGCCAAGGTAGCACTTATCATAAGTATTCTCGTCATTTCGCATTTTGCAATAGTCAACATCAGTCCTCATCTTCACATCTGCATCTAATGAAGAAAAGTCCCAAGTTTGCTCTACATTTTGCATCATTCTCAGCTGGAATTGGTTGACACCGTTCATAACGGAAACCAATATCCAGATTCACCTGTTTTTGAAAGTTTAAATGTGAAATCATGTCAATTTTGAGTGTTGCAAATTTTTCACTATGTAACGTGTTTTTGCTCAGTATTATTGCAAATGCATTTTTTATCTGCAATGTTGCTGCTGAATCTCTGCCCGGATGCAAATTTCAGAATGAAAATTTGGAATGTAAAGGAGAACCTGTTGCACAAGCCAGTCGTTGGGGACCTTCCGATAAACCCACAGAGTGAGTTAGAATTGTGGTTAATATGCAAAATTTCAACAAGTTTGGAAGTTTATAAATAAATGTAATTTCTATATATTTTTTATTATAGTATGGCCTCGGTTTTAATTGGAATCGGGGCTATTGTTGTTGTGCTCGTGTTATTATGCTATTGTTGTCAGTTCTTAAGTTGTTGGACTTCCAAAGAGTATTGGACTGATTTTGATGAGCATTACCGTCAACGAGAAAACCTTGCATTTTGGAAAAATCCTCGTCGACCAGTGGAGGATGATTCGGTGAGTATTGAAGAGAGGACGACTACCACGACTGCTACAGCGGCTTCAACTCCAAGTTCAGACCCACAACCTTCTCAATCTATTGAATTGCCATTATCTTCACCTCTAAATCCAGAAGTTTTTGGAAAGAAAAAGGGATCCCGAAAATTCGGTGATTGTGTGATTGATATGTGTACAGTTTTTTAACACTTTTTCTCTTTAAATTGAAGACTGAAATATACACCGCATGTTTTCTCGCGCTTTTGATACATTGTAAACTTTCATAGTGGCTAAGATTACTTCAAGACTTGAAAAAATGTATTATTTTTTCTATTTGTGGTAAAAAATATGATATGATGACATCTCAGTGTAAATGTTGTAGCAAAGCTATGTTTCTTACTTGATATTGTTTGGTGGAGAAATCTAAAAAGTGGTTTTTGTGCATGGAAGATTACCAGGTTATTTATTTTATGAACTTTCCAACTCATTTTAGCTCTTTTCCATTTTAGTTTTTTAGCAGAAGATCAACAAGTTTAGTCACAAATAAGTGTATTTGATGCGAGTGTTTTCTCTTTTTCAATCTACAATTAATTAAATTTGCTTGGGGGTAAAATGGGATTAGCTGTGAAATTTCTCACTTTATTTCCTTTAATTGTGTCCCACTCAACAGCCTGTATTTTCCATTCCAATGACAGCATAAACTGTCACACAAACAAAACGCTTCCTTGGCCAACATCAAGGTGACAATTTATTATCAGTCGATTTAAGTTTTTACTTATTAGATAAATTGTTTCAAAATATTTTACATTATATTTTCAAGTCGTGATCCAACGGTTCCCTTCTTCTTGTACGTTATCGGTTCTCTCGGTATCATGCTGATCATTGTGTTGGTTAGCTATGCAATTTTATTTTGTTTATACTGCCTTAATTCCCGACAACGTCAAGGGTATAATTTATGTTGCAATTGCTGTGGAACAACTGCATCATCTCCACCTCAAACTTTTCTGTTTGTTGAGTTTCCAAACCGGACTAGAATTTCAGAAACATCAACAAGACCACCACCACCAGAGTACGAGTCTCCACCTGCTTATGTTGATAGCTTGTTAATATAAAACAACATCAATGCAATTTACCTTTTGATATTTTTGCATGCCTCAGGCAAAGCAAAAAATGTTTTGTAAGCAGACTAGTCTTTAATTCTCAGAGTCTGGCTTACCATTCCAAAAAGATAGTAATATATGGTTTGCTCCTATCTCATGCAAAATGTATGTACACTTATTTTTCATTTGTAGCATCATACAAGCATATAAAACTCGTCTGCTCTCTTCTCATGTGAACCACTCAGTGCTCAACTAAAGTAGCACTCATTCTATCATTCTTTTTACATTTCATAAGCATATATCCTGCCTAACTTATTGCATTCTCTGTTCCTGCATCACATGAAGGCAATTATCAAATTTACTTTATTAACTGGAGTTGGCTGAAAGAGTTCTCCAGCTGTGTGATATTGAACTTAAATAATGACAAATCTATCGTTAAATGTACTCTGTTTAATTGCTGTTATATGGAGTGAACTTTTCATCTCTGGTATTGTTGCTGAATTCCAACCGGGTTGTAAATTTAAAAACGACAGTTTAAACTGTGGAGGAGCACCTGTTGCACAAGCTAGCCGTTGGGGACGAAAAGATGGTGACCCTATTAAGTGAGTTAAAAATTGTTGCTGGTAAATTCTTCTGGTTTTTTAAAATTTGGATTTAAATATAAATAAATGACATTTTCATTTTGAAATATTTCAGTGTAATCGAAGTCATTGTCATTGTGACACTTGTAGTCGTGTTTGCAGCTATCTGCTGCTCTTGCCAATATTTCAGCTGCTGCAGTTCCAAAGACTGTCTGACAGCTTGTGATGAGTATCATCAGAAATCTATGCTATGGAGAAAGCCAGCGGAGGATGATACTGTAAGCATTGCAGATAGGACCACGGCTACAGCTACGTCCACTCGCAGTTCAGATCCAGACCCTCAAGTTTCCCAACCTGATGAATTATCAGGTACAGTTCTCAATTCAGATTCGTTGGATAATATTGTGAAACTCTCTGAGAACAAAAAACGGCCACGAAAATTTGGCGACTGTGTGATTGAAATGTGTACCGTTTTTTGATAACACTACAGCTACAGATATCCCTAAACCGCGTTCGGAGCTCCGATTGATTTTCCAGACTGTTGAAATACCACCATTTGTACCCAAAAATATAGATTCAGTGGAAGTTGCAAAAGCTCCTGAAAATAAAGGGCCACGCCGAAAGTTTGGTGATTGTGTAGTTGAAATGTGTGCAGTTTTTTGAAGAAAAAATGTTTATTTGTATGTATTTACTGAGAAAATGACTGATATAGTTTAACTCCGCATGTCTTCAATTATAAATAAATGTTTTGTACTCCTAGAACTTACACAAATACGAAGCAGCTCTGACTTAAAACTCTTACTCAACTTTTCCCATACGTTCATGAAATTCAAATTTGTATTTCTAAGTGAGCACTTACAACAAAACCATGTGTTTTCACCTATATCTTTTTCATTTTCATTGCATTTCTACGAAATTTAAAAAACGAGCTGGTAACCTTCGTGGGTGATGCTTTTTCTGGATTTCGCTATAGATTTAGTGGGGCAAATAGGCAGTGCTATGACAAAAAGTATTGAGGCCAAACATCCTCTAAACAGTTAGACACGCAAAATTACTCGTAGCGCATTAAACATTTTTTCATTAAAGTTTCCTGGCATTTTGTTCCAAATTTAATGGGCTTTTCTTATGTATGCTTCTTAATCCATTACTTACAACCAATTTTTCACAGTACACAAAAATATACAGCGCCATCGAAAATTGGGTGGGCAAAAGTATTGATCCATTTTTTAGTTTTTCAAAAATAATAACATTTAGTGAGAGATCTTTTGTGGTAATTATTATTTTCAAGCATTCAGGGCATTGAAGACACCAACCTAGTGCTAAGTACTGTTTTGACACCGCACAAGTAGAACATGGGGCTTGAATGGCATGGCATATCAAACCATATTGAAACGTCTTTCACTGAAGCCAACGTTTGAAATTAGATGGTTTTCATGTTCATGTGGTACTAAAATTGAAGAAAAGCCATAATAAACAAATTCTAAAGGAAGACTACAGTCCATTTAGTAGCCCTTCAAATGAGCTCCAAATTTGTCAAATCAGCACCAAGCCCTCAATGGGGTTGGGTACTAGTTTTGACTATAACTTTTTGAAATCCGTGTGGGCAAAAACGTCAAAGTGGGCTTAGAAGAAAGCCCGGAATCTGTTGAAGCACAATAAACATAACATCAAATTAGTATCTAGCCGAAATTTGGTCTTTGTGGGCCTTGTAACTTCTGAAAGTTGAGTGAAGTTGAGTCTAGATTTACTCCTTGGCCGCCACAATCGGATTCATAACTCTAACACAACCGCTTTTGTTAAATATCACATTAAGTATGTGCAAATATAGCTTAGGTATTGTTTTGACATTAATCTGACGGCTGGAAATTTAATTTAATTTCCTCAGAGCTCGTTTAAAATGGTACCGAAATCGAACTTCACAGTTATAAGGTTGTTCAGACGTTGCATGGCCCACAGAGACCAAATTTCGGTAGATATAACTGATGTTATGTTTATTGTGTTCAACAGATTCTGGGCTTTCTTCTAAGCCCAGCTTTGAAGTTTTGCCACACGGATTTCAAAGTTATAGTCAAAACTAGTACCCAACCCATTGAGGGCTGGTGCTGATTTGACAAATTTGGGAGCTCATTTGAAGGTGCTACTAAATGGACTGTTAGTTCTTCCTTAGAATTTGTTTTATTATGGTTTTTCTTCAATTTTGGTACCACATGAACCATCCAAACCATCTAATTTCAAAACGTTGGCTTCAGTTGGAAAGACGTTTCAATATGGTTTGATATGCCATGCCATTCAGCCCGCCATGTTCTACTTGTGCGGTGTCAAACAGGTACTTAGGCCTAGGGTTTGTGTCTTCATGGCCTGAATGCTTTGAATATAATAATTACCACAAAGATCTCTCACTGAAATGTTATTATTTTTTAAAACTAAAAATGGATCAATACTTTTGGCCCACCCAATTTTCGATGGCGCTGTATATTTTTGTGTACTGTGAAAAAATTTGTTGAAGTTAATGGAGTTAAGAAGCAAAGACATAAGAAAGCCCAATTAAATTTGGAAGCAAAATGCAGGAAACTTTAATGAAAAAATGTTTAATGCGTAGCGAGTAATTTGGTGTTAACTGAGAAGAAATATTTGGCTCAATACTTTTGTCATAGCACTGTAAATAGTAAATGTCCACATAGTAACGTCAGACTTATTAATACTAACTGTTTGATCTGCCTTTTGCACATCAAAAACCAACTTCGCTTGAACGCAAAAAACTTTTCCTCTACACGAAGTTTAATCCATCTACCAATCAGTTCCTCTATAACATTCAAAATGAACGATTTGTTGAATTTTGTATATTTTTATTTCATTTCTAAAAATTAGAATTTGTAGGAAATATTGTTTATTTTTTATATTTACAGGGATGGACAGGGAGGATCATTGGAAATATTCATACTTGTTTTACTAATTATAATCATTAATAATATTGTGGTGAAGTTAGTACTCAAATGTTGCATATCTCCTGGTGTCAATGTAAACAACATTCAGCAGCTAGAAACAACTCCAGATATTTCCGTGCATGCATTTCAAACATAAAGTAACGCAAGATGTGAACGAACAATATCACTCACAAATCATAGACATCTCCAATCCAGCTCCAAAATATTTGGACATTCTAGCGAATATCAGCCACCGCCGTTATAAAACGAATGTATCAACAAGTCTGACGTATCATAATTATAATATTTTAAATACCAATTTTTTAGACTAATATATTTTTTTATTAAATATCTCGTGGTTTAGTGTGCATGCAAACCGTTGATAATAAATAGTAAACATAATTTTCAACAAACCACTTCCAAAACGATTTTAACTTAATGTGATTTAATAGATGAGCAATAGTTTTATCAGTCTCAATTACACAATCCAAGGCTTATCCATTTTCACCACCTCCAGTTTATTCAGTTGCACAATCTTCAACTTATTTAGTTTCACGATATTCCACTCATCCTGCTCCATACTCTCTAGTTTATCTAGTTCTACAATCCTTAAAGAATCCAGCTTTACAATTTTCTGTTTATCTAGATTATTTATCTTTGGATTATGCAGTTCAAGATTCAGAAACTGCACCCAAATAACAATCATCACCGTCCTACAACGAGAGGGTGATTGAGATGCTTGAGCAAAAACATTGTGAATTGATTCGCAATGATTCTTGGCTTGATGCTCATTGTGAAGCCAATTATAACGTTAATTTTGTTCACACATAACAAAAAGACAGTAAATGTAATTTAAAATTTTATACCGTTTGAATTAACTTCAAAATTTACTAAATATAACTCTAAGCATAAAATAATTTTGAATGATTCCAACGCATACATGTCTGACTCATTCATGCGGATTCTTCTGAGAATGAGTTTTGACGTCATACATACAAAGTAAGAAGCGTAAGCGATATATAGCTAACGCTGAGCTTACTCATCATCAACACCTTTTTAGAGTTTATACATGCAAAGACCTACGTCTCTTTTATGCAAACAAGTCATAATATTTCTGCACTACACAAACATAGCAAGCACAGACTCACCTTTTGGCTTTTTTGTTCTTCTAAACTTCATTCAGATTCTGCTATCGACTCAACTCACACTTTCAGTTGACGTGAGGTATTTTTTGTTTTTCAAATTTCCATTCATTTTCAGGGAGTCTTAGATAATAAGCAACAAACACAACTGTATGTTTTTAAAAGCAACTGTAATCTAGCTACTTTTCGATTTAAAATTGTGAGTCAAATTGCAGTTAAATGAAAACGTGAGTCATCATGTCAACTTCAGTGGTCAATCGCTTGAGTTATTTGCGTTCATCATGTGCATCGTGTGTTGCATTTTTCTTAATAATTTTTGAAAGCTCAGTATTATTGTGTCAAGCAACAAGTGTTCCAGACTGCATAGTTTACTCCTTCAATCCAAACACCAGTCGATTGGAATGTACAGACATAACTGAAATCGATTTTGGCACAAGTACATCCAGGTAGAATAATCAATAAATAAAAATCCCATATTCTCCACAAAAACATGTTCTAATTTTTAAATAAAATTTTAATTTTAGCGATGGAGATCTGCAACCTCTCAGAAATATTATTCTGTATGCCATCGTCATTATTGCCGTGATTATGTTCTTTTACTGCGTGAGAAATTGCGGAGCATCGTTCGGACGCTTTAGGAATGAGGAGGAACGCAATAACTTTTATGAAGGTGAATACAATTATTTATTTTCATCACTGCATTTAAATTTGGTTTTATTAAACTTTTTAATATTTCAGGTCCGATTGTTAGCAGCTCACCAACCATTTTTCCAAGTGCCCCACTACCCCAGTCGCATCCCCACATAATAGTGTTATCTCCAAACATTCAACCTCATGTTCCAGTTTCAAGGACAGATTCAGATCTTCCAGAATACCAACCTCCACCAGCTTACCATGAATGCGTGATAGATTTGAGTGATGAAGTACCTAAGAAAAATCATCATATTCCCCAAGCTTCAAGATAGTTTGAAGTTTTACTTAAGCAACCACCGAGCTTAGCTATTTGTGATTCCATCTCTCAACCAAAGACTGATAATGTATAGCATTTAATTCCAAGTGATAAGTAATAATGAAGCTGAATTAAAACTAATAATTTTAATTTGTGGCCAGTATGCGATGGGCTTTCTGTATTAGCATCATTTTTGAGTGCAAGCGTACTCAATTACTATGCTCTTGGTTGAGTCGCATTTTACATCAAGCCAATGACGCATTTATGAACTTACAAAAGCGTAACATATACTTGTTGCATGTAAAAACTTCCCTTTCATTTCAATAGATAATATCATTTGAAGGGTTTTCAATGTGGAGAGTATTGCTGCTGTTCATCCTCACTATCATCATCATCGTCTATTCCATTTCATGCTAGGAAACTTGTTTTTACTGCCGACCTTGTTTCATGCTCGTATTCTCAGTCATAATATTTTTGTTGACGAAGACTCGCCTACATTAGTATGGCATTGCTACCTATTTTTGTAGTTGCCTTCGGGTGTTTATTCTATGCAGCTGATTTTATTAGCTGACTTGAGTTTTATTGCAATTCTCCTTTGGTTTTAAAATTGAATTATATTTTGTAGTTCGTTCGTTAAATGTTTGTGCTTAAGTTTTGAGTGACAGTCTCGTAACCGAATTTCAATAGCCATGTTATCCAAATGTTTCACTGCGAGGCTTATCATCATCCCTACTATCAGCATTGGGATTGGAAGCCAACTGTTTCTTTGTTGTCAAGCTAAAGAACCTCCTGATTGCATTACACATGTTTACAATCCAAATACGGGTAGGATGGAATGCTCCGGTACATTTTTGGTGGATACCAATGCAAATTCATTCAGGTACTAAAATATGTTGTCTAAATTAATATGGGCAAATTTTTATTACAAGTAAATAAGCAACCGCGATAAAATTTAACTTGTATTTGATTTGCAGTGATATCAAGGCCATTAGACTAGTCATGATTTTTGGATTCGTCATATTTTTCCTGGTTCTTTTCTACCAAATTATAACACATTGCTGCAAATCGTTTGGGAAATTTAGGCGGCGAGAAATTAGCCATAATTATTGGGCTGGTTCTGGTAACTAATGTTTTCCTCTTCAAATATTTGGAAAAATAATATAATAATATTCCAAATGTGATTTTATAAACTTTGGATGATATTTATAGGCCCGATTAACTCCCCAAGCGCCCCAGAAATCTTGGAACTGCCATCACCAACTTATCCAGAGCCCCCCAAATATAACGAATGTGTGATGATGAGTTTGTGCAACGATAATGATAAAAAAGGGCAATTCTCATAATGAAAATGATATTTACAAGAAAATCCAATTGAAACAAAAAGACTGATGTACAAATTTGTAGCAATAAATGGTGCCGTTCCAATTTTAGCTGGTATTATAAATATGAAATAAAACTAACGGTGAATAAACATACAAGTTTCCAAAGAATTTTCAAAACTGAGAAATCCGTAAGACATTTTTTGCTGTAGAGCAGTACTGAAGTTTTGTTTAGGCTGTGTAAGTTCAAATAAACAAGCTTGACTGAAATTCGCAGTTACGTTTTTTCAAGTAAAATTATGTACGTCAGTTTATGCAAAAAAAAGCTATGCAAACATAATATGTAGCGATTTTCTTGTAGCTTGTAGCCACTGCAGCTAACTTGTGGTTTTTAGTTCCCTTCTCAGATTTCATTACAGTATCAACATATCCATCGACAATCTATAAATATCTACAACGAGCATCCTGTCCACATATTTGAGGAAAATGTCAATCCTTCTCATTGCAAAAACAGAAACAGACGACGCCCACTCTATTCCATCCTGCGTTATATATTTAGTACATCATATCATGAGCGCTTAGTCAAAAATTTTCTTGTTATGTCAAAACCTCAGAGACGGAAGGTTGTTATTAACTTTGATTTGAGACTCTTGCATTTTTCTTTGGGTTGACTTGCGGCTTTTTAGTTTTCTAACAAGGCTCTAGATATTTTTTTTGCAAAATCTTCATGCATTACAATTTTTGCATGAGGTCTTGCGAGATGAAACTATTGATTTTACTCGTTATTGCAACCGGTTTTCTACAACCTGTGGCCCTTGCTGAAAGAGATGTTCAGCTGACAATTCGAAAATGTGGGAATAGCAACCTGCAAAATGTGGACGTGGTTCGCCTTCCAACATCATTTATAAATACGACTGGTCAGCTGGAATTCTCAATGGAAACCCATAGGTATTTCATGTTTTCAAAAAAAATAAGGTGCTTAATTTTTTACAAATACTAAAATTTATAATTTCTTTCATATTTTAGCCTTCTTCCAGGAAACGACATTGAATCATGTCGCCCACAAATAATGGAGCTACCATCTATTACCATTTTAAGAAATTCTTCCAAGAAATCTTGGCGTCAAACAAAATTGCTGTTGGAGAATGGCTACCTTTCAGTTGCTAACTTATCTGATGAATCAGTTGACTATTATGGAATTGACGAATATTGCATTGCAGATGTTCAGTAATAATGATACAGAACGAATAATAATTATTTGAAAGACTTTGTCTGATATATTTTTTATTTGTAGTGGCTCTGGGGAAAATAGAATAGCGGATATTAAAATCTGCATTCAATCATCATCAACTAAACGGCCAGTTTTGAACAAGTGTTGTCCACTAGGAACAATTTTGGGGATAAGGGGATGTGTAAAAGAAAACGATCATTGGGAACCTACTTTTATGGATTTTAAGACTTTACCACAATCATCTGCCCAAAATATGAATCCAGTTTATCATTGTCCCTTGCTAAGCTGTCCCCCTGCAGAAAGAGAGCAGTGGCTGGAGGACGGATGTGACACCAAATTTTACCCGGTTAACACAGGAAAAACTGCGTTTATAGGTCGCTATCGTACTTGGGAGATTTTAGAACATCCTCCAGGGTCAACTTATTGTTACGATAGGCACAAGAATGAAAAAGGAATTATGAGGAATATTTTGGTAATGTGCAACGGAAATGTGACAAATTTGGTGAGTTAACGTTTTACGTATGTACCTAAGAAAAAATGAATTATGAAAACAAGTATGTTTCTCGTTTTTTAACAGGAAAATGGTAACAAAAACCCAAAACAAGTGACGTATCTGTACATGATTTGCATGTATATTGGAGCAGTCTTTCACCTACTAACTACTCTCGTGTACTTGATAACTTGGAGGAAACAAAATGTTTATGGAAAAACGCTTTGCTCTTGCACTTTAGCTTTGTTCTTCATGCAAACTTTCTTAGGAACTGCACATCTGCTTGGGATATTTGGAGGTGGGGAAACGCGAGGATCTACTTTTTGCTTCTTGAATGGTAACAAAATAAAACATGTTTTGAATATTCTCAAAAAAGTTTGTTATAAACATTGGACACTAAACTTTTTTCAGGAGTGTTTGCACAATACTTTTTCATCGCTTCATTCACGTGGCTTCTACTTCTTAATATAAATCTGTGGTGGAGCTTTAGATCCATTGAAGGAAATAATGTGTGGGAGCGAAACCGTTTTTTACTGTACACAATAGCTGGTTGGGGATTTCCACTGATTGTCACTGGAATTTCGGTTATTCTGGATTTAACCAACAAATGTCGTGCATCCGGTGTTCCCACTCCTGAATATGGGACGCATACTTGCTTCATAGCAGCATGGGCATTGGGCTACTATATTTATTACATAATTGCTGTTTTGATGACGATTACCTTTATTTTTGCTGTAATAACTTTGGGAACGATGGTCAACTATCAAAAGGCGACAAGTAATTTGGGAGCCAATAAACGGGCAGAAAATATGCGAACGTATGAACTAACAATTAATGCATGAAATGAAAAATTAGTCGTATTTCCAAAATTTTAACTTTTAGTTTATTTCCTTTTTAAAGGTTTATACTGTTTCTCAAGTTGAGCGTTGTGATGGGTCTTTCGTGGATATTTGAGTTGATTAGCTGGGTCGTCTCTAAAGAGGATTCTGGGGGTCATTGGATCTGGACAATTTTTGATGTCTACAACATGCTATCAGCGATACTCATTTTTATCTTATTTGTTTGTCAACGAAAAACTCTCAGTTTATTGCAAGAAGTTCATCCTGCATTTAATGGTAGAAAATCAGATTTAGCAAAAATCTTACATGAAAAATGAATGAAAACCCATTTTTTTGTAATTTATTTATTTAGTTCTCACAGCGGAGAAAATTGACTTCAGTCCTACCTTTAGGAGGAAAGATTACTCATCAACGGATGCCACTACGAGAGTGGACGACTAAATAGAAAATATGCAGAAATATTTCTATCAACTAATTATATACATGTACCCGAGCAACACTGATTCGAGTTAAACCCGAGTTATACACGAAATTCGTCCCACGAGATTACGAGTTTAACTCGTGTGGATTTCGTGTTGAGAAGGTGTCGGATTGAGGGTAAGTGGGAAAGAAAAACCCGTGGAAATCACGTGTTTTACTGGATGAAACGAAACGCTTTTAACCTCAAAAATACACCAAATATAGACGACTACTGGATGCTTATCCTGTGCCATTTGAATTCTTAATTTCAGTATGCATTTATGAATATAGTTCGTACTACAAGTAAACAACTATCAATAAGTGTATAATAGGCTTAAGTATAACAATTTACAGTTTATTGAGACACGACACATTATACTGACAGCTGACAATTAAACAAAAAACGTAAAATATCCATCCAGAGTAGTTGTTAGTTGTTCATACTTCTTTCTTCATCCTCTTAAAATAGGCTGAAGTTTAACAAATTACAGTTTATTCAGACATGAGATATTATACTGACACCTATTAATTTAAAAAAATAACGCAACATATCCATCCATTTAGAGAGAATAGTATTCTTACTTCGTTCTTCGTCCTCTTCTTGAGTTTAACTGTAAAAAAAGTAATTATACACAAATTTAATATGACTTAACATCAACAATAAAAACGATGAAAAAATAGTGATGCTTTAATTGGTCTTAAAATTTGGCTGAAGACTGCGACAGTATATCAGCAAGGACGTGTTTTAATAGCGCGCAATGTAGACGAACCTATAAATGAAAAAAATAATTAATATATACAAATTAGCAATCACAGTCAAAGCAAACCTAAAAAATAATTAGATGTTTATAATATTTTTAACAACTTACCAGAATTTGCACACCTCGGTTTCTGAAGGCTTCTCCATAGTCCAAAATTAACAACAGTTAATTTTTATTTAGATGATACTGGCTGTTGTTTACTAGTCTTCAAGTCAAAAAAGAGATCAGAATGGATGTGTCCGGTACTTTTATGCTACACACATCTGAAATACTAACGACTGATGGCCTAGAATGCTTCCTCATGTAAACAAAAATCAAACAGTGCCAGAAGTACCGCTCAAATATCCGTGTAGTATGCCACGTATTAACCACGAGTATAACACGAGAAATATTCACATGCGAATACAGACGTGTATAACTCGTTGTAAAATGCTCGCTTGGAACCCCAAACGTTCTGGGAGAACTGGTACCGAGTTTAACACGTCGTATACTCGACCCGAAGGGGAATGTTATTTCGCGACACCAACAATCCACGAGTTCTCCAAATTTCCTCGTGTTAAACTCATACCGTGTTGCTCGGGTATATTCCAAATGAATGCGTTTTTAATTAAAAATGTAAAATGTCTTCACGTACGAAAATTATATTGCGATTTAAAATGACGTGTAACCCGAACTTTCGTGTGTCTATAAACAATAAGTTCCAGACCTGCTAACATACACAAACGAATTGATATATTTTGCACTATGTTCTTGCAAGCTTTGCTGTCGGATAGAGAGCTTGTCGTATTGCCTATTTCTTAAAACATTTATGATATGTAGCTATTACCTATTGAGACGTACCCATTGACATCCAATTCACATTCATCCATACTTGAAAAGTTGTTCACAGCATCTAAGCATTCACTTTTTATGTGAACATATAATAAGGTTTACAAGCTACTTGCTTTGAAATTCCGGTTTTTATCAAGCAAATATTTTTCCCTATGTAATATCATAAAGAGCATTATCCTCAACTTTTGTTGAAAAACATAAACATGCGTACTGCGTTGTTTTGTTTATTCTGCGTTTTAAACCAAAACTATTGCAGAAAAATGTTGGTCATCGTCGTGAACACAAACAAGGTAGCTGTAATCAAATAAGTTTTCGTTTTACTTTTAAAAAGGAAGTCTCAAAAAATACAACGTAAACAACATAAAAAACACTATGCTCGCGTTTTCTACCTCATCCTCTTGTAAGATTACTCATCTACCAATTATCGTCTGCTCTTGTTTATTCATTGTTTTTATTGCCGTTCCTGTATTTTTTATAGAACCGTAAGTATGAATTTATAGCCAGCTAAAATGTTTGCAGAAAATAGTCGATTTAAGAAATGATTCTATTTATTAAACAATTTTGCAGGCTTTTGTTACCAGAATCAAAATGGAATTGGCTGGGAGTTATTTTTTCGTCCGTACTTGGATTAACCCTGATATTGTTTGGCATCGTTAAATGTTGTCGTTGTAGCTTTGAAACGTCTCCAGATGCCCAAAAAGTTGTATTGGAACGTAAGAACTTTCACTTACTTTCAAATTATGATACACTTTTAGTTGACAATGTTACAATTTTTGTGATTGGAAAGACACTCTAAATTATTGTTATCATCAACAGTACCCGTGTGTATCGCAAAACCGGTGGTCTGCGACTGCAACACCCACGTTCCTCCAGGATCCCCGTTGATGATGCTTAACGAGGAACCCCCTCCAGAATATGTGTCACCACCTTCATACAATGATTGTGGAGACGTTGGTGCCCACTAATGATTTTGTCTTACATATTTGCTACTTTTTTAAGTGTAGCTAGTTTACATACTAATTTGCATACTGCCACACTTCCCCATGCTATTATTATGGTGACAGCATGCAATAGCGTGTTTAGAATTCACTTTGTCATTACAAAACTTCTTGGATGCTTACATTCATCAATAAAAGTTTATTTAAAAAAGCTGGTTGTTGAACTTTTGGCATGCCATTAGTGATACAAAAGTCGCACCCAATGGTTTAAGAGGTCAACAGGTCATACCATCATTCATTACCTTCCATCTCCTCTCCAGATTATCCACAAGTACGAAATCTGGTCAAAATTATATTGATTTTCCGATTATGGACTCTCCTAATTGCGTTAATGCTGCATTCCAGATATCAGTATTAAATATTCATTTCATACAAAGTTATTATCAACTCATTATCATAAGCAAATTTTGTAAAATAAATTTTTGATTTTCATATCAACGGGGTCATGACAATATTACTACGTATATTTATGCTGCATTCCTTCATCATCAATAGAGAGACCATTTTCAGTCAATTTTCAGTGCAGGAAGTTGTGTAAAAGAGTTTTTTTAAAGAATATAAAATCCGTTAGAAATTCCATTCCTGGAGATCAATGTTATATTTTTGTATAGGTACAAATAAACAAGGTTCACTGAATATTGCAGTTTCAGTTTTGTTTACTACAAAAATTGTGTACATATATTTTATACACAATGAGTTACGTAAGCACTTTTACTTTGTGTTTTGCGGCTTGAAAGAAGTACAGCTGTCTTATAGTTTCTATTTTTTTTCTCAGAATTCGTTACATCATCAACACATCCAACGACATTCTATTAACATTTTCACCAAGCACTCAGCTCAGAATCCAGAGATTCGAGTAAAATGTCATAGCCAAAGCATGGACAACGTCCAGCAACCCTATTCCATCCTGCATTATGCATTACAATCCATATAATTCGTGCAGCACATCATAAATCATAAGACCTCAGTGAGAACACTTTCTTGTCATGTCAAAACCTCCGAAACGTAAGGTTGTCATTTACTTTGACTTGATTTTGTCCCCTTTTATGGGTTTGTGTTGTGACTTTTTTTTGGGAATTGTTGATTTGTTAATTTGCTAATAATTTTTAAAACATACATTGGCAAAATCTTATCTAGTGTATTTCATTTCAAAAAATGTTGGAACATGAAACTATTAATTTTTTTCGTTATTACACCTGTTTTTCTACCACCTGTGGCACTTGCTGTTGGAGATACTCCGTTAAAAATCCGAAAATGTGGGAACAACAACTTGCACAATGTGGACGTGTTTCACCTTCCAACATCATTTATAAATTCGACTGGACAACTAGAATATTCTTTGGAACTCTACAGGTATTTCTGTTCTACCAAAAAAAGTTTGTCAATGTTTTTGCAAATATCAAATTTTTTGGTTTGGTTTATATTTCAGTCTTCTTACAGAAACTGATATTCACTCGTGCAGCTCTCCGATTCCGATACTGTCACTTACGCCCATTTTAATAGAATCTCCAGAGAAAGTCTGGCGTCATACAACCGCACTGTTAGAGAATGGCTACCTTTCCGTGCCAAATTTATCGGATGAATCAATCGACTATTATGGAATTGACGAATATTGCATTGCAGATGTTCAGTAATAATAATACAGAATATATTACATATTTTACAAGTTTTGTTTAATTTTTTTTTTTAAATTATAGTGGTTCAGGTGAAAATACAACAGCGGATACTAAAATCTGCATTCAATCATCATCAACTGAGCGACCAATTTTGAACAAGTGTTGTCCACTGGGTACTATTTTGGGGGAAAGGGGTTGCATAAAAGAGAAAGATAAATGGGAGCCTACTTTTATGGATTTCAAGACGTTGACAACATCATCTGCTCAAAAAATGAACCCAATTTACCATTCCCCCTGGCTAGCTTGTCGTTATACAGAGATGTGGCTGGAGGACGGATGTGACACAGTGTTTTACCCGGTTACCACACGAAAAACAGCGTTTATAGGACGATACCGATCTTGGGAGATTTTGGAACATCCAGATTCAGCTTATTGTTACGACAGATACGAGAATGACGATGGAATTTTGTCAAATATTATGATAGAGTGCATCGGAAATGTAACCAATTCTGTAAGGAAATTTTTGTTATAAGCAAAAACGATAAAAAAAGAAAAAAATGTACATGAGTCATGTTTTTAAACAGGAACATAATGCTGGAAGCTGGAAATTCGTTGCGCATTTGTACATGATCTGTTTGTATATCGGGGCAATCTTTCACCTGCTAACTACTCTCGTGTACTTGATCACCTGGACCAAACAAAACGTTTATGGGAGAACGCTTTGCTACTGTACTTTGGCTTTGTTTTTTATGCAAGCATTTTTGGGAACTAAGTATTTCCTTGCGATATATGGGGATCGAGAAACGCACAAATCCCATTTGTGTTTCGTAAATGGTAATTTTAAAAAAACTTGTTGTAATCAAGTGTTCAACAAAAAATTCAACTTTAAATTAATTTTTCAGGGGTTTTTGAACATTACTTTTTCATCGCTTCTTTTACATGGCTTCTCATTTTGAACTTCAATTTATGGTGGACATTTCGATCCATTGAAGGAAATAGTGTGTGGGAGCGAAACCGGTTTTTATTCTACACAATAGCTGGTTGGGGGTTTCCGTTTGTTGTAATTGGAGTTTCAGTTATTCTGGATTTTACTTACAAATGCGCTAACTCCGGTGTTCTAACTCCAAACTATGGGAAGCTCTCTTGCTTCATATCACCGTGGGCATTGGGCTACTATCTTTACTACATAATTGCAGTTTTGATGATGATTACCCTTATTTTTGCTGGAATGACTTTGGGAGTGGTGGTCAACTACCAAAAAGCAACAGGTCATGTGGTTGCGAGTAAACGAGCAGAAAATATGCGAACGTAAGAAATAACTAAATTTTACATAAAATAAAATATCAGTCGTTTGACAGAATGATTAGGTATTAGCACTTTTTACTAGATTTTTACTATTCCTCAAATTGAGTGTGGTAATGGGTCTTTCGTGGATATTTGAAGTAATTAGCTGGGCAGTCACAAAAGATGGTTCTGCGTCTCACTGGATCTGGACTATTATTGATTTCTACAACACGCTTTCGGCGATACTCATTTTCATCATTTTTGTGTGTGAACGGAAAACTCTTAGCCTTTTGCGGGAGGTTCTACCAGCTTTTAATGGTAATTAAAACTTAAATTAATTATAAGCTAATTACAAATTTGACACTCTGAAAAATATTTTTAAAAGTAATTTTTGTACTGCTATTGTGTAGTTTTTTCAACGGAGAGAGTGGACTTCACTGCAACGTTTAGAAGGAAAGATTGCTCATTGAGTGACGCTATTACGGGATTCGAGGACTAAACCAAAATATGAAGACATAGCACCAAAGAGTATGCATATTCCAAATATATTCCCATGTTTATATTACTGTTTATGACTGTTCAGCGTATTGCGATGGTGTAAATGACCTCTAAAAAAATTCCATTCTAGACAATAGCCATATTATTATTAAAATCAGTAAAAACTATTGTTAGTTATCATAAATAAGCTTAGTTAATTTGTGAAATAAAAAGAACTTTTTATATGAAGATCGTATTCTACATCCAATAGTAAATAAGTGAGAATATTTTTAGCACTTTTTTCGTTCTTGCAAGCTGTAGTCCGATAATAAAAATTTGTCTATTTTATAAAAGTTTTTTGCACTTGTACTAAAAATTGTGTCATCTAGCATTCAAAGGTAAACAAGTTATAAAAAACAAGAAATTATTAAATTTCGTTTACAAATTATTTAGACTTCATCAATGTATGAAATACTCAGAATAGAGAAATTAGACTCCAGTCCAACAGTCATGGAAAGACTGCACCTCGATTGCTGTTACAACCATAGTAGGTG
This sequence comes from Orchesella cincta, assembly GCA_001718145.1. Classification (NCBI taxonomy): domain Eukaryota; kingdom Metazoa; phylum Arthropoda; class Collembola; order Entomobryomorpha; family Orchesellidae; genus Orchesella; species Orchesella cincta. The sequence goes on from LJIJ01001581.1 coordinate 26,196, forward strand.
ACTAAAGATGTTTGTAAAAATTGTACTTTACGTATAAATCCCAAGTGTATGCAAGAATTATTTACGACGTAAAACCTTTACTTAAGAAAGCAGCGACAGAAAGACAAAACAAGTTAATACAAAACATTGTATTCACCTTTTCTTTCATTGAGCCCAAGTTAGCACTACATAACATTCCATACGCAGCAGGTTTCATTTAAATTGACCATGACGTTAGGAGCCTCTTACATTTACTCTTCATTTTTAGCAAACCAATTTCCCAGTAAGTGAACAGACTTTACAGAAGTGGCTGCAGTCGTGAATTAACTATCTAATGATTGACTGCTTTTTGTAATAAGGAAAATTGTCATTTTATTATTATTAACAGCGTGATTATCAATCATTATGTATAACTCTTCATCACCATCAACATGCCAAAGCACTCATCTGCCAATTATCGTTTGTTCACTTTCCTTTATCCTCTTTATTACCGTTCCTGTATTTATCATTGAACCGTAAGTACATAAATATTCCATATTGACTGTTACAGAGTTTGAATATTTATTTGATGTGTTTGACATTTGCTGTAGCTATTTGTTGCCAGACCCAAAATGGAGCTTGGCCGGTATATTATTTTCGTTTTTAGTTGGAACACCTGTATTAATTTTCGTCGTCGTTAACTGTTGTCGCTACCAGGCTGTTAAAAACGTTGTGTTGGATCAAGTCGAAGTATTGAAATGTATGAACACTCGGTTATGAAAGTTCTTTCATTTACACAAATCTGTTTTGTTAAAAATATATTAAACAAATACAAACAAACATATATAAACTACTTTTCAGCTCCATCGGTGGCTGCGAAAGTGGTGAGTCCAGATTGTAAGATCCCTTTCGAAACCAGAGTAGTATTATCAGTCGAGGATGTTACCCCTCCAAAATACGTGTCACCACCGAAATAATGAATGTCAAGCTTGGCCAAAGGAATGAAGCGACTGCTGTCATATAACATATTATTGTACATTTATAATTTTTTTCTGAATGAAAGGCACAACGGCAAGTTTTTATTCTGTTATTTGTAAAAATGTAAATCTATAAATTACACAATTGATAAAGTTTCCCGGATATTTTACCAGTCTTTCATTGATTTTTATGATATTGCAACCAAACCACATCTTCTAGAATTATTGCATTTTCTTTTAACTACAGATATTAACGGATTTTCATGTCTGTCTACCAACTAACGAATTACATGTTTTGATGGACCTTGTTCTTACAACGAAGAAAGCTGATTTCAATTCAACTTTAATGAACAACAAATTATTGTGATAAGCCAAAATTTAGTTTACGATTTTTACGAAAATATTACCCGATTATGAAGTACCCAGGACTTAGAAAGTAGAACCCAGTCCAACTTCCAGAAGGAAAAACTACACCCCCGCAAGATGATGCAGCAAGAGTAGGCGACAAAAATAAAACCGAAACTTTTATGTACGTCTCCTCTCATGTGGTCTACAAAGTAGTTTTTAGTAGAATGACAAATGAGCGTCATCACGTCTATGAAAGTCAAAGTTTGTATCTATAAAATACACGTGTTTGCATTCCTGTATGATTTTCATTATCAGACTTGCCATTGCAACAATCAAACTTGCTACATTGCATGACGTTTTGACCAGACACCAGAGTTTACACATCGTCTAGCCATAATCGTCATCGGTATTTTTTCTCTTATTTTAATATACTCGTTCCTATTATGTACATTAAATTCACATTGAGGTGTATTTGACTTGCTCATTTTATCTAATAAGATTATATGAGAAACAATAAAGTTATTTGATAAATTTTTCTTCTCCAAACCCCATCATGGAAGTAGTGTTTATAAAAGATTGAAAAACAGGTTATTAATAACATACCACCCAATACTTTTATGAACAACGTAATTTATACATCATGTTTTACTTGTCGATAAGAAGTTCTAGTCATCATCATAAAAAAGCACTTATCTGCCAATTATCGTCTGCTCACTTTCGTTTATCGTTTTCTTGCCACGCCGTCTTTATCATCGTACCATAAGTACATATTTCTTTCGTGTAATTGATTTTGTCAAATAAATGATTAAATGCCTATTAGAAATGACAGCCGCTGTAGATTTTCTTACCAGAATCGAAATGGAGCAGGGCTTATATACTTTTTTGTTTCTAGTTTGAATTTTATTTACCATTTGTAATTAAACGTAGGATTAATCCACTTCATCCATATAAATTGTCTCATTTTTTAATTTTTTAAGGAATGCAAATATTTTATAATAAAATATTCATATCATTTAAAGTCATTCAAAATATGAAAAAAAAAAATGCTTTAAATGCTAAATGAACTGAACGAGAGAATTTAGAGTGCCGAAAGGCAGCAAGTATTGAGTAGCGCTGTCTAGCTGATAACTACTTATTTTTCATTTTTCATTTGTCGTTTTATTTGTATTTCCTATTGAGTCGTAAGTGCAGTTTCTTGTAATATAAAATTTTTACGACTTATTAGAGGTAAAAACTCAACTCATTTTGTAATTACATGCTTTTAATTCCGGACTCCAAATGGCGCTCCATAAACACACACAATGTTTTCTGCTTATAGGCATAAAAAGTCTTGTGTGGCACTGTTGACCCTATAATGATGTGGTCTAGGACCTGTAGGTTTCCACTTGGTCTTGAGTATAACTTTCATTAAAACAGTGATAGTAGACAACTCGTCACTCACTCAAAGAATATAATAAAAATTATATTCCTGCCAGACTTTTATATGATAAAAAAATTTTGCAATATTTTATATAATACATTTTAAAAGCATTCCGATGAAAGAGCAAAATGTTGTATTGTCTCAATTTTCATCAACGCTAAGAAATATGACAACCTGAAGAGGAGTGTCAAATCAAAAGAGCACAGTTTTCCCATTAAACCTCAAACATGCTTGAGCTTTTTTATATGAGCAAGTGGATCAGTGGGTACATACGAAGCTTTGTCTGGTGTAAATGTTCAGAAGTCAATGCGTAGCTAAAAATCATCAGAAATAAAGTATCAGAATTGCTTCCATATTTTACCTACCAGCATGAAAGAAATCTGCAAAAAAAATCAATGATATCAGCGATTCTTATTGTCATAATTTTTGTCTGTCATTGAACTGTATGAAGAAATCATTATTTGTTTTCAAGGTTTTGAAATGTATATCTATATTTGTAGTTCTCACAGTCGAGAAAGTAGACTTCAGACAAACTTTCATAAGCTAACATTGCTACATAACTTCTTGCACTATTGCACTGACGCTGCTACAAGAGTACGGTGTACAAAACATTTATGCAAAAGCAGATCTATGTGAGATTTTCAACGATGTACAAGATTTATTATACACAAACCAGCACATTTGCTTATGTAACTTTTGGTTGAATGACGAATGATGCGAACTATCATCACCTTCTCATAAAAGTCAAGTTTTGAATATAATTATGTACACGAATGTTTTTTTACCTTTTCCCTGCGCTGCACTACATGCAAGTTGCAGTTGGACCCAAAATCGTTCCATTGCATGACTCCATCCAACAGCGTTTTTACAGAATCCAGCTGTCTACTTATTAACGTCATCGCAGTAGTATGCCCAGTTAGATTTATTCCTGTTTCCATTGAAAGTCACATATATACGAACACACAAGAAGACTTCTTCAGAGTGCAATTCTACACCCGTTTATGTTGGAAAAATTACTTAATAAATTAATGGACAACCTCTTTCTATCCATTTTTCCTTCATCGAGTGCAAGTTATCACTATATGAAATCCTGAATCAAGCAGGTATTGTAAAAATTGGCCATGAGCTTGCGGTCCTCCTATATTTACTCTTTACTTGAGTCAATCCTGTCACAGTGCACAAAAGGCTACAGTAGGAATTACATTGTTTGCTGATTTATTGCTTTTGTAATAAGGAAAATTGTAAGTAATTTCAAGTTAAGCATAGTATAAAACCAGTGTCAACAACGCCATTATCATAATGTTTAACTCTTCATCATCATCATCTTGCAAACTTTTTCATCTACCAGCTTTTGTATGTTCAGTTTCATTTATCATCTTTCTTGTCATTCCCGTATTTATCGTTGAACCGTAAGTACATCAATAATATTCCGTGTGAATTGTTCAGTAAATAAAGTTTGCATTTTTGCTTAGTTTGTTATAATATTTGTTCCAGTTGTTTCTTCCGGGAACCAAAATGGAGCTTGGTTTGCATCCTTTTTTCGTTTTTAATAGGAACACCTGTTACATTGTTCGTCATTGTTACGTATTGTCGCTACCAAGCTGTTAACAAAGTCGTGTTGGATCAAGTCAAAGTTTTGGAACGTATGAACACAAGATTTTCGTAAGTTTTGGAATTCAAGCAAATGCGTTTCATTCATAAGATCTTTTTGTATTATTTTAAAGGTCCGTCCGTACCAACAAAGGCGATAAATCCCGACTGCAAGATCCCTATTTCATTGGAAACCACAATAGTATTACCTACTGCGGATATTCCACCTCCAACATATGTTTCACCACCAACATACAATGAATGTGAAGTGAAAAAGGCGAAGGAATAGTGCAACTTTTGTGATAAATACATATTATTCATTGCTGGTTAACGTTTCCAGCCGAACGTTTCGAGAAACGGAAATTCGTTTCGTTCCAAGGTGAAACGTTCAAGTTTTACTGAAAAACGTTATCGTTTCAGTGCATTTCTGTTTCGTTTCACGTTCGTTTCAGCTTGAAACGAAACTTGAAACACATTGAAACACGTTTTCACGGCAGCTATATCCACAACGCTTGACAAGTAGCCGATTGTAGCGCTGGCTACTTGTAGTATTCTCAAACCAAAGAAAGCTTCAGTCATCCAACTATTAATAACCAGTTAGTAAACCATAAAATACTCTGGTGTTTTATAGCTTACTTTTATTAAACAGAGTTACGAATTAGCTTTGCTATCTACGTTGAATTAGCATATATTTAAACCTACTTGGGATTTGCATAGTGTATAAAAATGACGTCTATACAGCAATGTTTGGACCAAACTACCACATTTTTTGTGAAATCGGCTCAAATTTATTTTTAACTACATTTGCAACCTTACAGTTTAAACTTACAGACTTGAATGATTAAGTGATTATGGTAACTGACTGAGTAAATATTGTCTGAAACGGACTGAAACGCGTTTCAGTGATTCGTTTCAGTTTGTTTCAGGGTGAAACGTTTCATTTCCGTTTTATTTCAGAGTGTTTCGTTTCAAAATTTTTTTGGAACATTTGCTGAAACGAAACGCTTTGAAACGTTCCAAAACGTTTCACGCTGAAACGTTACCAGCACTGATATTATTGTACATATAGAAATTAAACTATTGATAAAGTCTCCAATTTTTTTACCAGTCGTGTATTTTTCAGGGAAATTTTTTTTCTCATGTTCCCCGTACATTCATATATATTCATTTACCACCTTTTGCATTGAATAACGTCCATATGATGATTCTGGTTCTTTACATTGATCTTCAACTGCAATGCACCCAAAATGTCATTCATGAACCCAATTTTTAAATTGGTATTTTATAAAGCTCACACCCATATGTATAGATTACATGTTGGCTCACTTTAATATTCATAGGCATTTGCATCCATCCATAAGCATATTATGCAAAGAATGAATTATAAATCAGACATATAATTTAAAGCGAAAAAATACTGATAAGAGTGGTTTAAATACCTAATTTCAAACAATTTTCCTACAGAGATGCAAGTTTCGAAGGGAGCGTCATAAAGTAAACCTCATTCCAAATCAAGTTTTGTTATAAATGCTGACCATGAACCTGGAATAGTTGCTTTCAAGGTGAACACTTCGTTTCTTAGAAAAATATCCCCTTCAGCTCTCATTCCTGTATCATATTTCCTCCAAACAAGGAAAATGCAGTTTGCATGCACATTTTTAATTATAAAAATTGACATAGAGTAAACAACATAAAAATTACTATGATGTTCTCATAAATAGCAGAGCAGCATCTGAGTTCCATTTGAGCTGTCAACGAGAAAGGTTATGCAGAAAACGCTCTCTGTGATAAGCAGTTTTTGTTAACTAGATTCTGATTGTTCAGCAGAATGTACGCAAGCAGAAATTTTAAAGTAGGTTGTTCCTACTCAAGTGGGAGTTGTACGTCCAAAAATTCGTGCTCAATTCGTGAATTTTTATCATGTGTGAAAACTTAATATCTTACGCTACAGGCAAACCAGATAGAAATCTAGAAGTTTTTCAAAACCAACCTGTTAAGCATAAACCTTATAGGTGACCTTAGTGTCCTATGTACAGTGTAAGGGGCAAAGTGGATAAAAAGAATTGGCAAATATGACTCCAGAAGAAATGCTAACTATTTGTTTTTAACAACCATTTGAACCAGACATGTTAATGCAGCAATACTCACACAAGGCCAATATTCATCGTTGGAACAAGGATTTGTATTTATTCGTTAATGAAACGTAAAAAAAATTTGAAAATATCTTCGTGATTTGCCAGCTGATCGTTGACCTCGCTCCAACTGCTTTTCATCGAAGTGTGCAACTTGCAGCAAAATCAAATTTTTATTTCTCTGTATCTAGTCGTAATCGTCATACTCGCACCCAACTATTCAATTGGTAACTATTAATGAAGTTTGTGTGTATGTACTTGCTTACTGACAAAGTGGATTATTCGGAACCACCCTTCAAGATATCTAAATGAATTCTGGATGAGACATATAATCAAAATGAACTGCATCAAAATCAAGTTTTGTTGCAAGTATTACCATGCACCCGGATAGTGCATTATCATCGCATCCTATCCCATCGCAGTACAAAAGTTGCTCTTAAGGTGAATACTTTGTTGCCAAGATAGATCTATTGCCACTATCCTCAGCTATAAATAATGTGTCTTATTTCCTCAAAACACGGAAAATCGGGCTAACAATTGAGTTTTATTTGTAAAATTTAAATATTGTAAACAACATAAAAACTATCATGTTTGCACTCTGGATAGCGTCATTTAGAAGTAGCCATTTATTAGTAATTTTCTTCTCGCTTTTCTTCATCATCATCGTGGCGATCCCAGCTTTCATTATTGAGCCGTGAGTAGCACATATAAAAATTGTTCCAACCCAGTGACAGTTTAAAAGTCACTTTTGGATTTTTATGTACGCAGAATTATAATACCAGAAACAACATGGAATTTAGCAGCCATTCTGTTTTCCTTATGTCTTGTCCTGCCGATAATACTGTTTTTTGTGGTCAAATGCTGCCGAAAGTCTCGGAATGTTCAGACAACTGTACTGGAATGTAAGATTCTTATTCACACTTTAATTCCAATGTTATAATTAGTTTTAGCTAATTGTTTGGTAATATCTCAAAACCATGGACTACTTGTAAAAATTTGTAGGTCCCAAGATTTCTGTTCACACTGTAAAACGTGACTATACAACTGACAACCCTTCAAAGGTACCACCAGTCGTCATGTCTACAAACCCCTCTCCTCCGAAAATATGTTACAATTCCAACATCAGTGCAAACTGGACCAATGAAACCAAACGTTAAATTTTTCTGTATTTTTCTATGTCGGTTTGACCACTTCATTATACATTCTCAATAAAATGCACACCATGAAAAAATTTCTAAATAACTAGGGAACAGATCCAGGACAAGTTAAATCTCGCATCGGGCTCGCTACCAACATCCCAACTCATATAGTATATAGTAAACTGATGCTCATCTTACATTTCACAGAATGATTATGTCATACAACAAAAGCCAGCTCACTTTGTTTGTCTGCATTTGCTTTGACTTCATTATACGCAAGCTAAACAGAGGTTGTCTACCTACTTTTGCAGAGTCGTTGCTTTGCTATTCCCACACTGATTTTATACTTGTAGACTCATTCACAACGAAACCATTCGTGAAACAACATCAAAGTGCATTTACTCCTGTTAAGTTCGGTGAGCTACTACGAAAAAAACAACATATGAAAGTCTTGATTCTACAAATTCAACGTTAAATAATCCAGTTTATATGAATTTTTAAATGTAAACGAGTCACAGCTTTATTGTATGCAGAATAGATTTACTCTACAAAGTGTGCACTCTGCATTTTGGGTCGCTGAGCATTTCTCATCATTTTCTTTTCCGAAGATATTACCTATCCAAATTGTCAACAGACAAACTTTCATTTGGAAGCATTCTGAAATAAAATCGTTATGTACTCATATTTAACAGTTCCTTGAATAAAAGTAAGTAATTATTTTCTGGTTGACGTATATCTATATATTGTTTAACTTCCAATGATTTATTTATCACATTCTCACATTCCCCATAATATTTTTCGACAGAAAAGGCATAACTCAACCATTTTACTCGTCTGCAACGACAATGTATGAATTGTTGTTGTTTTACATAGTGAATGCCTGTGTTCGAACAAGATCGTTGTACATAATATGTACGGCACAAGAAAGAACGATGCAATGAGAAATTTGAAACTATCATGCCATTTCCATCCATATTGCAGCTATATTGCATCATTCTGAAGATTTTCAGGGATTTAAAAAATGTATTAATGCGTTCAGCCAGTCAATTTGAATCCAGTAACTCCATATGCGCAGACAACATGTCTACTTGTCGAGGCAGTGTTCCACTTACTAACCGTCATTGTTTACGTGATAACCTGGGGAAAGCACAACGTTTATGGAAAGATTCTTTGTTCATGTGCGTTTGCATTGTTTCTCAGAGCAGTTTTTATGGGATTGTCCCATCTCCCCAGAGTTTTTGAAATCACAGACAAAACGACCAATTGCTTTTTATGTGGTAAGGAATGATTTTGAAACGTGCTAAATATTATTGCAAAAATGTTCATACTGTGAAAACTTTTCATTCATTACCATTTTATTCAGGCGTAGCAGCCCACTACTTCACCATTGCTTCATTTACTTGGTTGCTCCTCATCAATTTTGAAAACTGGTGGATGTTCAGGTAGACTCGTTATAAATAAATGTGGTAGTGATAATTAAAAAAACATTTGATTTTTGATTTCTTAAACAGTTTCATTCGACTAAACGGTAGTGCTGGAAGGATGCGATTTTTAATATACTCATTGAGTGGTTGGGGATTTCCAATTCTTATTGTTGGAATATCTCTAATTTTTAACTTCATTCATCAATTTTCCACATTAGTTCCACCACCTGATTACGGAGAAGCTAATTGCTTTGTTGCGCAATCAGCTCAAGGCTACTACGTCCATGGAGTTATTTCCATTCTTTTTGCTATATCTATTATTTTTGGAGCTATGACGCTAAAAGTACAATACAACTACAGAAGAGAAACGAATCAAATAAGGGTTACAAAACGTGTACGAACGATTTTTCTCTTTGTAAAATTGAGCACCGTGATGGGACTAACTTGGGCATGCGGAATTATAAAATGGATCCTTACAAAAGGAGAAGGATCGGATAAGTTGGGGTGGGTTTAGATTTGCTTTGATATATACAACGCTTTCTCAGGTTTTCTCATCTTTATTATCTTCGTGTGTCGCGGAACGATTCTCAATCATTTGGGACTTGGGAGACACGCACCCAATGTTCCGAGGTAAATCTTTTAATTGTCAATCACCGAGTTAAAGATAAGCTTCTAGTGTTAAGTTGAACTTATAACAAATTTTTATTCAAAATTTACAGTTTTATTGCCAACGCAAACATTTCGGCTGGTGGAGCAACGATAAAAAATTTAAATATAGCAAATATTTACGTGTGATTACAAATGCAAAATAAAAGCAGTAAACCAAACTAGACTGCCAAATGTAAACATCCAGAGGTCGCTTGTTTGAATATCACAACATTTTTCGACAATCATAAAAGCATCTTTCTTTCGGCAAATACTTCTAATGATTTTGATTCTATTGACCTTGCAACTTTGACTTTTGCTCCACATTTCGTTCCACCAACATGGGATTTTTTATATGGATGTAAATTTCGTATGTGTATAGTTTTAAATGGGCACTTAAATTGAGTTCATATCTACATATTTCATACTTGCTTACAAATTCCGATTGTATATATATTATGCAACTTATGGAGTTTGAATTACACATATATAATTGAAGTAACGCAACAAATACTGAGGTTTGCAGCAAATTACTATCAAGTCAACGTTTTTCTCTATACAAAAGAGGATCTTGAGAGAATGATCACTATCTCATTCCACAACAAGCATTTATAAGAAATATAATGATGAGCATGAACCATGAACTTGGATATTCTTCTTCACAGTACAAATTTTGCTATCCAAATGATGAAATGAAAGACAAATGATTTGAAAGAAATGGAATGCATGGAAAGATTTGGAAGATCTTTCAAATATTTTTTAAAATTTAATATGTGTAAGAATTTCGCAGCTTTATACACTTTAAAAACATGAAATCTTGTAAAAATGATTTTAAGCGATGGAAATAACCTATTTTCCAATGAATTTAAGTTAATATTTGTAAAAAGTTGAATTTGCCATGTTTACATGAAAAATATTTTTTATGTAAACTGCAAATTTTCAATTATTGAGGTACCTAATGGTCCTATTTTACACATTTATGCTTCTATAGTTAGTAAACTTTGCGTAGCATCAATTAATTTGCTATATTAAGCAATTTATAGTTATTGTCTGAATGAACGACAAATGTCTTTCATTCTCTTTCAATGGATGGAAAGGGATGGAAAGATTGTCCAAAGCACTATGTAACACCACGCACGTGTCACTGAGTAAGCCGCAAATAATTTAACAGGCAACTTAATAGGGTACACAGCACAGCTGCAAAGCATCTATATTTTTAACTAAGAACAAACAGGGTTTACTACGATTGTTTTTCGGCACTTTTCAGCATGCATATTTCCAGCGCTGAACTCATATCCTTCTCTACTAGGTAAGTACGTTTTAGTTCAATACATTCATGCCGAAATCGGGTAAATTGTAATGCGAAGTTATCTAATTTGTATATCCATCTCTACCAGGTGACATGCTTGCTGATGCCATTAACTGCTTAGGTTTTACTTGGGTACGTTAAAAACTATTTTTCGTCGGGGCGATTTGAAACAAAATATTTTTCAATTTGTTCCTAATTTAATTCTTCCCAAAATAGGCATCCAGTCCAGCTTGTACTGAGCTGGAAACAATTGTAATGGACTGGCTTGGTAAAATGATTGGCTTACCACCTGCATTTCTTCACTCATCGAATGAAACACTTGGTGGTGGTGTAATTCAGGTAAGAAAAGGGACTCTCTTCTGTTGCAAACAAAAATGACTCGTACATAAAATAATAAACACTTACATTTCCATTTTGAGTACCTCTGAAATTTCCTCAAATAACGACAAGAAAAGCAAGTTCCACTTTCCGGCTTTTTTGGCTATGATCTTGTGTTTGCATTTCCCATTTCGGGCTGTTTGCTGAGTGTATTATATCTACAGAAAGCATTGGAAAGTTTTTGGAAACTTGTCAAAAATAAATGCAATGCAACCAACCACATCTTACATATATATATCTTGTATAATTCTTTGTAAAGAACGGCATGAATGATAGTGGAATTACAGTTGGATATTATCTTCAACGCTAGATAAATGTTGTTGTAATATTTTCTTTGTAGACTACCGCAAGTGAGTCCACTTTCATAGCACTCATGGCTGGCCGATCGGAAGCTATACGAAGGTGTAAAACGCAGTATCCGGAACTTTCATCGTCAGAAATCAATGCAAGACTTGTTGCCTATTGCTCAGATCAGGTGATAGAGAATATACAGATATACAATATTTTTGTAGTTTATATAATACACATCGCATCGTTGTGAAGTTTATATCAATGGCTTACGTGATGGTGCTCATACATATATAGCTGACACATAACATTATGTAAATTGTTCACCCATATCGCTCATATAATATAACTAACAGTCTTATATCAAGCAAGAACATCATAACTTATCCCTATTTATATGCTATGCTCAAAGACATAAAGGTTATGATTTCACTCTTCACCCTTTGGGGCAACATGAAACATCCAACTTGTTGAACTTTCTCTTGCTTTTAAACAGGCTCATTCCAGTGTGGAGAAAGCGGGTTGATAGGTCTTGTCAGGATGCATTATCTGGACAGCGATGAGGAGAGTTACTCTATCGTGGCGAGTCTCTTTCGTTTGCGATTAGAAAGGATCGAGAAAATGGGCTTATTCCATTTTGGGTAAGAATATCAGTTACTTCAGCCTTCTTCTGCTTTATCAACTTTGATATCTTCGTCTCTGCAATTTTTGTAAAGTGTTGGTTTCAAGCTAACTAATAATCAACCCATGCTTTCATGCAATCTTGTGATTATGTAATAAAATATTGTATTGCGTCGCACTTATTTCGCGAGATTTTATTCGTTTGCGTAGGTATGTGCAACACTGGGGACAACGGGCTCTTGTGCTTTTGACAATCTTGAGGAACTCGGAACCGTATGCCGTCAAGAAAGTATGAGAAACATTTTGATTCATAAGTCGCTACGCAGGATTTGTGCATAATTATTGTTTAATCTCTTATCAGCATAGCATATTTACTCAGTCTTCTTTCCCCGACAAAGTAATGAATTTGATCACAATTTTATCGCTTTTACAATTTTCTTAATGAGTCGTTACTGGCTGGGAGCTTGTTCTTTGATAATATTTTTCAATGTCTATTACTCTTAATGTCCCCTTATTTTAATGATCTTCAAAGCACAAGCATTTTTGGTGAAAATATGTATTTACGCCTCTTCTTTCATTGCTTGTAATTTATGTCTAAAAACCATTTAATCTTACGTAAAATGAGGCTGAAGGAAGGAGAAAATTATTATCATCACACTTTTTCAGACACGAGAAATAATATATCTGTAGTTTTTTTTTTTACATACTTACACCTCATCAAATGTGTGTTTCCATTTATACTCCTAAAACATTATTTCATGGTGATGATTTTCCTGTATTCCGTAATGTTTGCCAGACTTGTGGCTTCATTGTGACTGCGCCTATGCCGGGGCCTCGTTCATCTGCCCAGAATTCCGTGGCTGGATGAAAGGGGTAGAGAACGCCAACTCGTTTGCATTCAATCCTTCCAAGTGGCTCATGGTTCATTTTGACTGCACTGCAATGTGGGTGAGTGACTAAATATATATAGTTGCTTTTTGTATCAGCTCCGCTACAACAGTTTCCATCCGAATGTCATACAAGCTTTAGGAAACCCGTCCGTGGAATATGATACGGAGCTCTTGTGTTCTGTTGCTGGAAATGATCCTAGAAAATAAATTCAGCTGCAGAGACAAGGAAATCTTTTATTCCATTTTTGTAGAGATGAATAAGATTTTTTTGCAATGATAGAAGCTCTCATGAATGTGTATATCTTTAAACGACGCGAATAAGGATGTATTATTCCATTGCTTCTCATTCCCCCAGGTTCAAGATGCTGGAGCACTTCATAGAACTTTCAATGTGGATCCTCTATACCTTCAACATGAAACTCTGGAATGGCGATTGATTACATGGTTAAAATATAGATTTTACCAGCTTATTCTTTTCAACCCCGCAGATTTTTATGACAGATGGGTATTTACTTTCACTCCTTGTTTAGCATTGGCAAATCGCTCTCAGCAAACGGTTTCGAGCACTCAAATTGTGGTTTGTGCTCAGATCATTTGGGGTCCAAGGCTTACAGGAGCACATACGAAAGGTAAAATGTATGAATAGCATTAGTATGTCGTGGGTGTATGAGGTAAAGTCTGAGATAAGCTTGTTGTTGAATGCTCCAGAGCGTTCGGTTAGCAGCAAGATTTGAAGCAATGGTAGCTGCAGATAGTCGTTTCGAAATATCAGCCAAACGACATTTAGGACTTGTTGTGTTTCGACTACGTGGTGACAACGAACTAACGGAGACGTAAGATATGCAGTAAAAAGTGAAAGGTCAAACGTTACACATTTCAAAATATTATTATATTTTAAATAGACTTCTAAAGCGGTTAAATGCATCTGGTAAAATACACTGCGTTCCTGCATCTTTGAAGGTATAACTTTTAAACAGTTTTATTACATTCGAGATAATGCACTTGACACGTATCCGTTATTTGTGAAGGGTCGATACGTAATTCGGTTTACTATCACTTCGCCCCAAACCACCGTTGAAGACATTTGCACGGACTGGGCTGTAGTAAAGGAGACAGCTCGAGCTGTGCTTTCAAATGAAGAAGTGAGAGATATTCCAATGGTTCCCGCAAGAAAAGTCCCATTGGCAGAAACAAGACTTCGGAATGCACATTTTGGAACATCCCTGCTACTTGCAAATTCGCCAATGTCACCAAAGATAGTGAATGGATCGTTCGCTGCTATTTTTGACAGTAATGAGCTCTTCAAAGAGTTTGAGCGGAAGCTGAAGCTTAGCGAAATGGACAATAGCTCCCCAGGTACAATAGTATAGCAGAATATGAATAAGCTCATGGTGTTATCTGAGTGCTTCTTGTTCTTGTAACTTAAGATTACTTTACAGCGGTCGTTCGTAGAAGAATCAAAGGGGGATGATTATGCTGGGAACTAGTACTCCTTAGAT
>LJIJ01001582.1:0-40794 GCA_001718145.1 Orchesella cincta
AATCTACGAATCGGTGGTCTCTGTGGGCCATTTGCAACTTCTGAATAGTTGAGTGGAAGTTGAGTCTAGTTTCAGCCCCCCTAAGCTTCCGCATCGCAATACATAAAACGTAAAAACACAACTGTGTAATATCACATTACATCAGCTGTGCTAAATTGAAGTGCTGGTTATTGTTTTCGACATTTGAAAGACGCTTGGAAATTGCAATTAAATTCCTCAGAGCTACGTTATACAATGATGCCGATATTGAACTTAACAGTTATAAGGTTGTTCAGACGTTGCATGGCCCATAGGATAATAATGAGGAAAAGGCATAGGAAAACCTGAGTTAGGGGGGAAAGGCCATGTGAGGAAACTGGCTTGGGAGGAAAATTTGATGGGATGAAATGGCATTGTAAGGAACATTCCTTGGAGGAAAGGGCCATATGAGGAAAATGAAAGGTTTGGAGAGGGCCATGGTAGGAAATGACCGAAACCCAAATTAAATTAATATAAAGTTATACGCAACACACGAAAATAAAATGCGTAGCCGATTAAAATTTTTGAAACAATATTGATATTCTGGTGTTCAAACATTTGAGCTTATTTCAAATAACGCAGTGCGATCATAGTAAGCATAGTGTATATTATGAAAGTGGAAAAAGTTTCTACTTGCGAAAAAACGAATCAATAAATTAATTACCAGAAACTGAAAATTTTCCTAAAGTCTCCTAAACATGACCCGATTTATGATATAAACAGGATTGACGTACAAGTTAAATCACACTTGATTTTCTGATGACGCTGTTTGTTACATTTTAACTACTGTTTTTCAAGACAGCTTTAAAATGACGATTCCAAACATATTGAGGAAGGAAAATATTGATGATTCAGCCAACAAGTAGGTCAGTTATAACTAACTAGGAAATTAAGGTTTAGGAAGAGTAAAAAGCAGGTAAAATTTAAACAACAGCCTTCGCTGCTCCAACAGGAACAGCATTAAGGTTGTTTAAATTAAAAGCGTTGACGTAATCTGCCAACATTAAAACGCAAAATGTTTGCTCAGTCAAATTAAAATGGGGGATATATGTGTCAATTTTGATTAAATCTTGCAGAAACTAACCAACAACACGTCCAACAATTTGGAAAGGAAGTTTTACTGAATGTCAGGAAAATCTATTTGCTATCTTACATTTCCAGTCAATATATTTTTGTGATGGCTTTTATTTTCTCTAATCATTGCTTACTTGGCTGTTAGCAGGATTGAATCGAAGACAAACTATTTATTTCTCTTCATAAATATCTCAAACCTGATATTACATTTAAAGTTTATTATATAATGTTAATCGCACATAATTTGCAGAACCTCTTCAGAATATCAAAAATTTACGCAAAGCTGTTTAGATTCCCAATAATTCCCTACCGAAAAAATGACCACGACACCTTCTATTCCGTTTCAAAATACTCTCGGCTAGCTAACAAACTATGTTGGTTATATTTGCTTCTTAGTGTTTGCATATTACTTTACCATGTAAGGACTCCAACACTTTAGTTGATGCAGCACAAGCATATTTCACCATTGTAGCGATACAACTTGTTTTACAGCTGCTTTGGAAACTTGAGACTTGTTCTGGCCAGATAGTGGCGTTACTGAATGGAATGGTTCAAATCGAGAGTCAATTTGCACAACGTAAGTATCTATTGATTATCAATTAAATTTAAACAGATTTGATTTTGTGTATAACGTTTTATTTTTTAGTTCGGATAACGCCACCAGTGGACTTCACCGTTGTATTAACTTGCATAGTAACCAAAGTTTTGGCATTCAGTGGAAAAGCTTTCTCTTCCGTTCTTCTGCTGATTTCAATCATCGCCCAAAAGTGGCTTAAATGTGTTTAGCTTTGTATTCCGCAAATACGACAAAGGACATCATCCTTTATTGATGAGTGTGCTTTCCGCAGTTTTAAATGGACCTATCTTTTACTTGTTCAGTTTAGTTGGAGTTTTTATTGGCATGCAACTAATTGTCTGCATAGCAAGTGCAAGAATGTATATTCAATGTTCAAAAGGTAATGTCATACATTTTACATGTGATTTTGTACTCAAAATTCAAAGTAATGTTTCATTTTTACAGGGACTGGATGAAGTAATAAATGACTGGCAAAACATTCCATTGAATTTTTAGGAAAGCGGCATCTGAAAAATAAATTTCTCAGAGAATCCACAACTGTTCTCACTTTACCGTCAGATATATATTTGTTGGGAACTATTCAACCGTATTCATTCCTCAATGCTAATTCACTACATGATTTCAGCGAGCTTATGCCAAATTACAACAACAATTATTTTAGTATTGAACTGTAGAGGTGCTGTAGCTGTGGATAACAGCACCAGAATAATGTCCATTATATTCGCTATACTTATCATGGTAAACTGTTGGGTAGCAATTTTGTCTATAGTTGGAGCAGCTGCTGGGGTGCACTCTGCTTCCTTAGCAGCATTGAGAGCGTTGAAGATCCATGATGGAAGGAAGGAACTAATGAGAGGAATTGTAACCTCAAGGATTGTCAAGGCTTTGCCAGAAATACGGACAAAATTTGGTGTGTCAAATTTTATTGATAGATTGACGCCACTGGTAATTCAAAATTTCAACTGGAATCGCATTGTTGACCTGTTGCTTAATTAATCGCTAGTATCTTTTTAATTAAAAGCTTAAAATTTTACAAAATTCTAAAATATTTTAAAAGTTGAAGGAATATAATTCGTAAAATCATTCTTAATCAAGCGTAAATGTTAGAGTATATAAGAAAAAAAGGACAACAAGATAAATAAATGAACAAAGTTTTAGTCCACTTTCTTACGTTTTTGATTAATGCATGCAGTTATGCCTTTAAACACTACTACTAACATAGAATAAAATAGAAAGCTTGCTTTAATATCTAGAGCGACCACCCGCATAATAACATCTTGTATCATTGTTTGGATTCGTGCTGTCAGTGGATGTTAAAATCGTAACACTGAGCCTCTACGTCACCCTGTCAGACTCCATAACGTTTTTACAACATTTGGTTCAAATTTTCACATACATAGGGTAGCTATTTATTTAATTTACTAATATGTTATGTATTTCGGAATATTAATTGGTTGATATGGTCATACTATTGTAAGTATTTGCATTCCCCCTTAACTGAAAGGAATTAAAAATAACTATTCTTGACGACGTTTGTAGAAAACTTAAGACCGAAGAAACGTTTTTGAATGAAAGTAATAAAAAAATTTTTGAAAAAATCGAAAGACTTCGTGCACAAATCGCAAATAACGTTTTGTACTAATAGAAATACGTAAATAAAATGTGGTAAATCAGAAAACAACGTAATTACTGAATGCGTTGTGTATTTTTCGTAACATACCTGCAGCCTACGTGTTCTAATATTAATGCAACGGCAGCGAGAACGCATTGGATTTTTCTTGACGGGTTTGTCATTAGCCGATTACGAGCCTCTGAAGGAGACAGAAAAGTAGCGAACACGATAATAAACGAAAAACATTAAACGTTGATTTTAAAGATATTGAACAAGAGGTGAAGTCTACTTTAGAAGGAATTTGTATAACATCGAATTCGGGTCAGTTTCAAACAAGGTCAAAAGTCACGATTAATGTTCAAAATGACTAACATGGCTTGTGATACACGTTCGAAAGGTGTGTTGTGCTGATGATGATTATTGCATTGCAAATTAAATCGAAAATTTCGAACAGAGGTATGCACTTTAAAACGACACACATGGAAGTGATTTATCATTTGAAAGATAGTCCATTGAGGATTTCACTTATGACACATTTTTAAGTCACAAATTACATCCGCTAAAGGTACATCGCTACATTGTCGGTTTATTTTTTAATTAACACAGTTAGTAAATAAATAGTAGAACCAGTGAAGTTGACTTTATTCAAAAATTAACTCCGTCCGGAGTTAGTTGAAGTTCAAATAGAAACACAAGGCTGAGAACCCCAAAGCAAAAGAAAGTGTAAGTTAAAACAACAAAATAATCTTCCAAACTTGTCATATCCGATGCCCACGGTAGTTCCAGCTCACTGTCATAATGAACAAATTGAAAAATACTTGACATAGAAAGTCCACGCTTTCTCCACAACTCACGTTGCCCAAGTATATCCGCAGCGTCCCTCAACAGCCAAACGGTGTCCTGCTTTGAGTAATACTCATCCCATCTACCATACAATCCAGACTCATACAATTGGGCGAACTTGCTTTTAAATCTACTATACAAATAATTCTGTTTATAGTCCATCCCTGAACGATTGAAAATATCGGCAATATCTTCACAGTTGATACCCATTTCTCAGTAAACATAATAATATGCTTCCTGAGGCTCTCTGCAAGGTTCAACTTCAATATAAAAGAAGTCACTCGACATCTCAATGCTTTCGTTTGTAAATTGATTAAAAATGGTTTCTCCCTTAAGAATTCCAAAGGTGTCAGTGCCAATCCAGTGTATTTGCTGATACAGGTCTCCATAATCGGAGATGTTATATTCTGGATGGTAGTAAATCAAATCTGCAAGAAGGTCTTTAAAAAACGGAGTAGAAAGTTACCGTTATCAGAGCTGGAAAACTTCTTTGCCATGTTTTGCGTGAAGATAGGAACGTGCGTCTGAAGTATGAGTGACAATGTATCTGGAACCCAAGGTGTAGGAAAGCTTGCTAAAAACGAAACCAAGTACCTTCATAAAATTGGCTTAAAGTTGAAGCTCCAAAAATCCAGAAGCACCAAAGAAGAATCTTTAGAGGATTCTTTTTATCCAATGGGAAATTGAAATACACTGATGAATTAGTAACACAACGATTGAAAACCAAGCTTGAGATAAGGACGACATTGAGGTAGGCACCCTAATATTCCATGAGAAAATATGCACATCCAACGGCTCAAAGCTCAAAACAGTTGCCACTAGACAACTAGAAACGATTAAACAGACCCAAGTTTGCCAATCAAAGGGTTGAAGAAGGCATGGAAATTTTTGGAAACGTGATCCACGCCATGAAATACCCATAAAGGGTCTGAATTTACTGCATAGCTTAGCCATTCAAACTTGTCTTCCTTTAGCCAAGCTGCATAGACCCGTCAACAACCATTCTATAAACATTCCACCATGGAAGTTGGGACGAGGGCCAAAAATTGCTGAAAAATTTAGTTCCTTCACGAGCGTCAAATACACACATGTGCCTGACGTAACAGTAATCCTTTTATAAGTGTTACAGCTCCATCGTGTTACGTTTACCCAATCAACCAATTCAAAAGATATCTCAATACTCGTTCCATCAAGTTTCGAGTGAAGTTTTGCCCAACTTCTTGTAAACCTGAGCATCACTTGTAATATCCAAGTTACTCAACCTTTTTTGGGTTCACAACTGTAGCAGAGCATTTTCACAGTGTTGAAATCAAAAATGGCGAAAAAGATTGCTGGAAATCCTGAACGGAGAAGCTCCAATGTCAGAGTCCCAACTACATCTATTTCAGCTCGGCTTCTGCTTTTAATATCATAATCACAACGTGTTGAATCGGAAAGGAAAAGAATAAACAGGTATTCTCGCCTCCAGCTTGCTGTACCATACCCAACGTGAACGTTTAAATGTTGGCAAAGATGTAGGTGCACGGAACAGCTTAAATACCTTCTAAACGAGCCTTTCAATAGCTGGATTATAGTGCGTAGAAATATTGCGGTTGTCAATCGTGAAAGGTGAATAGAAAGAAGAAGAAGCCGAAGAGAGAACACGTCAAATTCACTTGCTACTGTCATAATATTCTTAATAATTTTAGAAACCATAGTTTACACCATCATATAACATCGAAATTACGTTCTACAGAACGACAAAAATATAGTGAACACGAATATTTAACTAGTTTAAAAGTTTATTCAGTGGTTTCGTTTTTAAGCAGTGATTGTTAGCAACCATGTGTAGTTTCTCATACATATTAAACTCGACCAAAGCCAACCCAACATTTGCATAAGTACAACACACAAGTTAGACGCAGCCGTATATGCAAATGATCCACAGTGTGGCAAGATCGAGGCTTCCCAATTCTCAGGAGGAAGAACAGAGGCTGGTAGGATGACTAACACTTATTCTCATCCATCCATAGGGTCAATTTGGACTTAATCTGCTGGCATATCAGTTAAAACGACTATGCCATCGCCTTTTTACCTGCTTGGGGTTCAAGCTGAAACTTGTAAGACCGTTCAAGTTGTATATGCTGTATGCATACATTTTCTTATTAGAATTATTATTTAAATTTTTTCATATGCGATGGACTTGGATACATCGCCAACCATAAATGAGCTGATCCATACGGTGAATATTAACCGCATCATTTTAACGGAGCTACCTGAAGACTTTGTGACTGTAGAACTTTCGAGAGTGAAGCTAGCAAGGGATCAAGGTCTAAATAAATCTTTATACTGTCCCTGGAATAGCGAAGATGAGTGGCACTGGGAAAATCGGGGGGACCGGAGTGTTTTCTATGTGAGAAGGAAGTGGTGACAGATCAAGAGATGTTCATCTTTAAGAAGACCTACTACACAATCGTGTACAAAATAGAATGCACAGAGCAACAAGGATTTCTGCAATGCTCCTATTGCTTCAACTTCTATCATCGCCACAAATGCATATTAGGACTGACTGATGACAAATACTACGAGTATAAATGCAACAAAATGTGGACCTGTCCAACTTGTGTTCCTGAGTTTAAGGCAAAGGAGTGGGAAAACTGGATAAAGCAAACATTGAACGTTTCAGTGAATCGTAATTTTTTAGTGCTAGTTTTTAAAGCACTTTATCATTTGAGTAATTTTTTAGGGTACAACCCATTTTTCAATTTAGTGGAATTAATGAAATGTTTATATTTTTCTCTCATCCTAACATTGTGGTCTTTTGACACAGGATGATATCTAATTAATGTGTTCTATGATTCTAACGTGACAAACTAGGTATGGTTATTGATTAGGAAGTGCAATTAATTATTGTACTATAAAAAGGTTTTTCAAAACATTGTACAGTTTACGGTTATGACTTGGCTATGTAATTTGATTTTAATGGATTTCGGATGTGATTATATGTATGATGAAGTGTGTTTTTGTAGGGAGACCAGTCCATTTTTTGAACTGATACAGATAACACAGTAATAAAGTTGAATCAAATCAAATCAAATCAAACAAATTCGTTGTTACAATTCTCTTTTTCACCCTCCTGACGAGTTGCTCGTGATGATCGCGCGTTCGACTCATGCTCGCTTGCTCGCTTTTTCTCCTTGACCTCCTACACACTTTCTTCGGGAAACAATCTACTACCTTCCCCTGTCGGCATACAACAAATAGCATAAAACATATTCAAAATGATAAAACTTCTGAATCTGATACAACCCCCGTTTTCCTTGGCACTGTTTTATCATCCAGGCAGACCTGGGGTAAAATGCTGTCCATAAATAATGATAAAAAGTGAGAGTATCGTACTGAATATTTTGTCGCTACACGATCTGATAATTCCTGAGGCAGAAAGAGCAAGTGCAGCGCAATTTTCAACTGAAAAAGACTTTTTAACTTGAAACATCATCATGAGTGCTTAATAGCAATTTACGTAAAGTAAAACAGAGCTCGAAATGGTTATGTATTAATGGTATTACTTGGACATTATTACTTTCTTCGACTACGGCGTTTATTTAATAGGTCATTTAACACGCAATTGAATTAGAACACATTGCGTTTATTGCAGTATACGCCCGAGGGTTTTAGCTATGATTCAGACGCTTATAAAATACTCGTCAACAAGGGGACACAGTTTCCATTGAAAGGCAGCGTAAAAACGGAGTAAACCAAATTTTGAGCGCGCATACGCATTACTTATACAATATTGGTGTATTCTACAGAATGGAGTAATTTCTCTTACAGAAAAATCAAGGCATTCAAAGTACAGCATAGCACTTTCTCCAACTTACGTACATGCGCAAGTAAAAATATATGAGTTTTGATTGGAAACTACATACGTAGTAATTCATATGACATAAAACTATAAAACATGTCAAAAATAAATTAGCTATTTACCTTTAAACGGGACAGCTCTCAAAGTAACTCATAGTCGTGAACGGAAACTCCAGGCAAGATTTGTATAGAGTTTTTTCTTTTTCTCCGTTTTAATTTGAGATAATGTTGACAAGTAGTGTGTAATCTGGAGGTCGATTGCTGGTCTATTGCTACCGATTTTAGTCCAAAGAACGGTTTTGCTGAGATGCACTTAATAACTGAACTGTAAAAAACGTTTTAATGGGGGTAAAATGAGCACAGCGTGCAAAGCAGCAAGAATGGAAACACTTTCACTGTGGTGAACTTTTTAAGAAATAGTTTGATACAGAAAATTATGTATATTGAAGTTAAAGCTGTGGTGCTATTAAAGGAAAGACGACCGGGTGTGTTCACTACAGAAAGGTTTTGTTATGACATAATGGGCTAAAAAAAAGGGTCGGATGTGGCAGCTGTGAAATTGGAAGGTAAAAATGTGTTGAAAAAATGATGGCTGAGGAGTGTTTCCTCGTTAAAAGCAGTAGGGATTTTCGACAATGCAGTAGTATATAGTTACAACTCACTAGTGTTCATTTTGATTGAGGTGTGTGTGAGAAAGATTTTGTTTGAAAATGTTTTAAGTGCTTATTTTATATTGAATTGGTCTGAATGGTTAATTAGATCATAATTGCCATACTTCCTTTTGAGCACACACTGCAGGCTCACCCGGTTTAGGTAATTTAGCTAATAACATGCTGATAGCATGAATGGGAAGACGTGATTGAGTTGTGGTGTATTTCATGTGACAGTCGGTTGCTGTTATGCACTTTTCTCAGGATATGAAGAGTTCACTTAGTTACATTTTATGGTGACGATTACATTGCATTACAATCGCACTCCGTACTCTATGAACTTCGTATTAGATCCTTCAGTACATGACTGGAGATTGAGAACTTACTCCTCAACAAACATATTTGACACAACTTTCCTGAGAGTGGACATTTCAAAATTTCTTAACTAAACTGAAAATCTTCAGTCTCGAGTATAAATTCCTTTACTATAATCAGCTGAAAGAATTGCAGAACAATAAATTTCAACGGAAATAACGGAAGCTTATATTTTCTTGAGAATATGTCCCTGATTCTGGACTGATAACGACACAATTATATGATACTGCAACATAATAATTTTATTATATAATTCCAAATACTTGACTTTGACACTGATGAAGTTCGCTCACGGGATAAAACTGATTACTGAAGTTGAAGGTCTCTCAGCAGCAGCTTTCTATTTACGATCTCAACTTATCATCCCAATTTTTTCATTGAAAATGAAGACTGGCACTGGGAAGGAAAAATCAATATTTGTTGAAATGGGGAAGTTGTTTGTGGCCATCTACTTAAATTATTCGTTCTTTCTATCTTGAGTTAAGAAATGGCAGTTTAAAAAGTCAAGGTTTTTATCTGCTACTTGAAGAGAAAGCACACAAATTCTAGCATAAAATTTTCTGCAAGTAATGACAGAAAACAACTCGTATTCTGTTGTACCGTTGTAAACCGGTGGTTTCATTAATACAATAAACATTAAAAGAAGAATAATCCAAACAGAAATATTGGCATTGGGGCAATCCGCTACCTTGCTTTATACTAAACATATTCCATTTGATGTACATATTATAACAAACCCATACCCTGCAAACTAACTCTTCTACTAGGTAGCAGTTTTACCTTTTAGGAACATTTCGAAAGACACCATTATCAAAATTGGGATTTACAACTTGAAAATGAATTTCTAAAGTTTCCAGAAGGCGGAGAAGATTTACAATACTGGTTTTAAGTTTAATGCCGTTTTTTGTTCTTGGAAGAGGTGTAATGCTATATGCTCGATGAAGTAAAATCAGACGAGTTATGAGCACAGATACAGCTTATCAGATAAATCGTTTGTTTTGCGTAATGTTGTACTTGTTTTCCTCACCAATATATCCATCCATAACAAAGGAATTCAACAACCACCACGATCATCTTGTTCGAACAAAGTGAGCACCTCACAACTAAACAGGAAATCCGTATCATTTTACAAGCTTAAACGCTCGTTGATCACGTTTCTTTTAATCATGTCTTTTAACTTGGAATCAAAGGGAGGAAATGTGTTCTGGTTTTGATTACACTTTCCTATAAAACATTTGCAAGACTTACTATTTTTTACTTTTAAATCAGGTGTTCTCTATGCATATAAGCAATTCGGGCTAAAGTGTAAACCAGAACAATCTACACCATAACCTTGTGGCCCATTCACGAGGCAGCTTTTTTACTTAAACAGAAAAAAGGTACAGAGGACAAACAGAGGAGTGATGACGGTATTCTTGACCTAGGAAAGTATGCAAGACGTTTTTTTAGGAAGACCTTTTAGGGTGATACTGACATCACAATAAAACTTCCACAAGTAATATCCTTCACTACTACTCTACTAGCTACATTTTGTTTTATCACCTGGTTTGAATCTGTCAAATGATGTCTATAATATTTTGTGTGTATAGGTGTGTGTGTAACGAATATAATTGTGACAGTCTTTTTAAATAAATGATTGCTTAACCGTATCAAAGTAAAGTAAAAACAAATGACTTCATTGGTATATGTATAGCCAATATCATTGAGATAGTTTATTCTGTGCTGTTTAGCAACCAAAAAAGTAATCTCTCACGTTTGACCAGATAAATGAATAGTCATATAAGTGTTTCATCAAGTCACAAAACAGGCATATTGGGGCAAATTGCTATCCATGCACAAGGAGAGAAAATTTGAGTATCTAGTTACTACCAGAGCAGATAAGTCTAAAGTAGAAAGAAACAATGGAAAGAATTGATAAGAAAGTGTGTCCAACTTCCAACGTTACCTTTTTAACAGCAGTTTTAATTTTAAGAAATTTATAGGGAGGGTTAGCCAACACTTTCCGTAAGCTAGAGCTGAGCCCGGTCGGTGCATGCAGGGTTCATATTGCCAAATTACCTTAAATAAACTATTTTTCACTTTTAAACTTTAATAGTAAACTGAATTCAAGGCATAATAAGTTAGCAATGGTTGCAACCACGTTTTAGACTCTTTTTTTATTCTCATAAAACCATTTACAAGGTTTGTCTTAATACGACAACGTAATAACGGAGACAATAAAAAATTTCTCCACTTAGCTCGATAGTTATGACGATCGACTCCAAATATATACACTCATACCTCTTGAATCGCCCCAATGTATGACATGCATGGCATGAGAGTACAGGGATTTTGGGTCCCGGCATACCTTGGGGCGACTCAAGAGGTATGAGTGTATATATTGGAGTCGATCGCCTCAAATCTTATTTTGAAGCAAATCTACTAAACATTAATTTAAGTAAAACGAAAGTAGTGGTTTTTAGAAGAGCTCACACCATTAAAATGGGGAATTTCGTTTGGGGGGACACAACCATTTGTATAGAGAAAGATTATACTTACTTAGGAATACCTTTTCAGTACAACGGAAAATTTACAATAGCACATGAAAAATTTCTCAGTAAAGCTAAGCAAGCCCAAGAACAACTAATCAGCCTTTTCCGGAAGGGACGAATCGGGAATATTGACACTCAACAAAAACTGTTCAACTCGCTATGTAGGTCTATCTTGTTTTATGGAATAGTTGTGTGGGGTTTGGACTTTATTGATAATATGATCATTTTCCAATCAAACTTTATAAGAAAACTTTTTTATCTCCCCAACGAAACTCCGAGACATAAACTTATACTTGAAACAGGAGTCCAACCAATTGAAAATGCAATAATCAGTCTTTTACTTAAATTTCTGAATAGAATAAGAAGAAAGGGAGAGGATTCTCTGGTGAAATGCTGTTTTAAAAGGCTCTTAAAAGTTAGTAATTATACCTCTTATAATAACCTTTGGACCACGAAAGTCAACAAATTATTTAGCAAACACGGCATTCCAAATCTAGATGAAAAGCTGGATTTTGTAAAAAATAAGAATCAAATCGTTAGGTTCACCTCAGACTCACGTATCAAAACCGTAAATGAATTTGTAGCCACAATGAAGAACAGGACTAGAGATACGTATCACAAGTTTAAAAGCAAGTATTTACTGAAAATATCTACTTATGCCTGTCCCATTCAAATACAAGAGGCTTATTTTCCAATTTAGGGTGGATCTTAATTATATATCGTTTGATAAAGCCTGTGACTTAAAAGGAAACAGGAAAAATAGCTACAGTGAATGTACAGTATGTAATAAGAAGGAAATAGAAGATGTTTACCACGTATTTTACTCGTGTCCACACTATCAAAATGCTAGAAATAAGCTATTTCAAAGTGTAAATAGATTTAAGAATAATGTAAGCAGTGATAATTTTATTGAGAAAGTTTTTAACAAGCTTAACTGTGAAGAAATAAAATGTATCTGTAACTTTTGGATCGATGCAATGAGAGTAAGAAGTTTTGTGACAACTTTCTAGGATAATTTTTATAAATGAAAACTGTCGTATAATTAATTTTTAAGTAACTAATTTTTGTAATAATCACAGTATTGTATTCATGACCGTGTATGATGGCAAATGGTCAAATAAAACTAACTAACTAACTAACTAACAAAATGCGACGTAAATAAATTTACCTGCAAACATATTATTTACCTGTAGTTCTATAACTTTAAAATCATAAAAGGCATGTTGAGTTGACTCCTCAAGACTAAAAAAGTCTTTCTCAAACTCGGGCATCAATTCACTCATTTCACTCTGGTTTTGCTCAATCATTACCAGAAACAGGACGGTTTCAGATGTACCATACCCAGATTTTGTGATTGCAGTGATGCTTCCGTTGGCTGTCAAGCCTTGTAAAATGAATAAAATACAGTGATCTTTGGTGCTTTGAGTGGAATCTAAAGTAGCCACTGGAAATTGAGAGATTATCTTCGTTGACAAGAGATTCCATGTCAAGCCCAAAATTTAGCCTTGCAACATCATGAATTGCGTATGCGTGAAATTTTGCCAAATATTTTTCTAATGAGGAAATATCCAGTTGCCCCGAAAGACTGGCACTGTCAAAATCTTCAAATACAAGATGTTCTGGAGCGGCATGCACAATTTTTGACTTAAGTCTAAGACTTGCTGAGCAAACTTAACTTTTGCGATCCACACGATTTTCTTAGCAAGTCTTAAGTTGAGCAAAAACTAAGCAAAACTTGAGTCATTTCTTAAGTCCAATATACCTTAAACGCTGTGAATGGATATACCTTCTATTTTGTGTATACGCAGCTGCTTCTAAACAACGTTTGTTTACAATCTTATGTACATTTTGGCACGTACGTACGTACCAAGTAGCTTTTGATATTCATTTCATTATCTCATAAGGACATTTAGTTGGAGTAGTTGAGAAAATTAGAGCTAGTGAGAAGATTCAAACCTCTCAAAGAAGATTTCATCATGTCACACGTAGTAAGTATAAGTGTTAATTTTTCAAAAACAACTTTGAGCTGTATTTATTTTATTAAATATGTGTGTTTTTAAATCGAATTTTTTTTTGAAACAGACTCGCACATTGAACTGGGCAGCACATGCTGATTCCGATGAGAAGATCACATTTCTGAAGCAGTTTTTTCAATGCATGAATCACGATGAGTTGACAGCTGTTAAAAACTCGTTACTGAGACGAAGAAAATCTAAAACGGTTCGTGCACGGCCATGGTTTGGTAGAAGGACCTACTGGCCATATGTGCCCCCGACACCTGTGCAACCGCCTTCCCCGGAAGTGCGCCTGCCAGGTGAAGGGGACGTGAAGCCGGCGACTAATCAGAAAGAGTCGGAAGAGAAATCTAATGGTAATCATGTAGTAAATTCTAAACCGTAACATAAATCAAAATATTGTTAACAATTGTGTGTTTTTAAATTTGTATTAGATTGGTGGACATTTAGAAAAAAAAGTGAATACGTGGCATTGGACACTGAAGCCATTCTGAAGTATAACCGTTACTTAACAAACCAGAAGCCACCACAGATGCCGGCTCCTGCAAATGATGACGTCATTTCGCCAGAGGCCGATGGTAAAACTCCAAAAGCTGCAACAGTTGGGATTGTTGAACGGAAAAGGATCGAAAACGGGAATATGTACGCTGTTTTATATGAAGACACCGTGAAACATCGTGCTGGCACCTTTATGATCAATCAACATACCATAAGGACAAGCGGTATTCACAATCAACGGCAACTGCAAAACGGAAGTGACTTCTTTGATGTGCGACAAAGAGTTATAAGCATTATGGAAGAAAAGTTCACTATCATGTGCGGAGGAGGTGGGGACTTCCGGCATTTTGACATGGAGCCAAGAGATTTCAACTTTTTTGACCTCCAACAGTTTTATCGAAGACCCTGTGAAGACAATCCATCTGATTTGAAAGAAATGAGCCTCCGAGATATCTATTTTTACCATTTTCGCGAGGATATCCAACGAGGCGAACATAATGCAGTTATCGATGCAAAAGCTACCCTAAAAATATTCTTTGAGGGATACATTAATATTTTCAACAACCCACCGGACTTTTCCAGCTCACCTCGATTAAAAAAACTAGAAGCAAGGGGTCTTTTTTACTGTAAAAATGTCAAAGATTTCATTCCAAAATGTTCATGTGCCAACTGCGACTCCAACCCTATGTTTTAATGTAAAAAAAGTGATTAAAGTACTAATTTCGCTACTAATGCCGCCTTGGCGGTTACACAATTATCGGTAGGTGCACAAAGTCTGATTCTGACATATTTTCCTACAGTTTTACCTCCTTCTGGTTCCATTATACGAAGATCCAGCCTTAATGAACGCAAGATTAACTAACTCACCGGGACCTTCTCCGGGATTTTCTTCCTCTCTTTCATCTGTGAAATCTCTTCGCCAAAAAGTGCGCTACAAGAAGCACTTGGGGGTGTTTCTAATAGAACCCCAATAATGATTATCCCTACTGCTCCAGTGACATTTGGAACTAGAACTATTGATAGCTCCTTTGTCTATCCTACATCAGTGTCACCAGCACCAGATATGGGTATTAAGTCTCCAACTTACTTTAGACCACCTCCATCCCCTTCTCCAAGTCATCAAGACTTCCATTCTGTGAAATCTCCTCCGGCTGGTGTCATGTCGCGTCCTTCGCCAGCTCAAAGTCCTGTGTTTGGGATGAGTAGTCTCAGAACTTCGTCCTCATTTTTATCACATCATTTTAACTCAAACTCCAACTCTGCCGACTCTCATGAAGTTGCAGCTCTAATGTCAAACAGTAGCAATAATAGTGTGCCTTCGGGTAGCCTAATGGTATATCCACACAGTCCAGACAAGTCACATAGACATTCTTCGGGTCGTGATTCTGCTGCCAGTCGTGGATCTGAAAACTCGTGTCCTTATCCTGGTGGAATGGGTGCTTTTAGCAGCATTTCTAACAAAGACAATATTTGTCCTTCGCCATCTTTCTCCAAAACTGTTCTTGATAACCCGGATAACTTAAAGAGACGTTTGGAAGAGAGAAGAAAGGAAGCTCCCAATCCTACAAAATTTGCACAAGCGATGAGAGATTTTTTTGAGAAAGTTAATAATGGGCAGACACCGGAAAGAAGCAAGTTAACCATGCTCCATTTTACATTTTACAATCCTCCGTAAGTGCAAAAACATAGTTTTATTCATCACATGCATAAAAAATTACGAATATATGTACCCTATAAATCTCTAATTGTATTTTAAAATAATTTTTCATGTATATAAATTCTTTTATTTATTATTTAAAATTTTACAGTAAGCCAGGAGGTTCTGATTCTGGTAGAAAAGGCAAATCTCGATCTTCAAGGGCTTCCTCAGTTTGCTCCGAAATGGAAAATAGCAACAAAGAAATTATTGTTGATGACAAAAAGGCAGCATCAGCCCCTTCAAGCATTGCAAGTAGACGAACAACTGCCAGCTCAGTTGGATCTGGAATTGGATCTGGAGGCTCAGTTGTTTCAGTACATGATGATTGCCAGTCGGAAGCTGGTTCAACAGCATCAAATAACTCATCGAATGTTCCTGGGCCTCGAGTAAAAGTTGGTCCGGATGGTCAGCTAATTATTGATGAGCAGAGTTTGGTAA
Source organism: Orchesella cincta (assembly GCA_001718145.1). Taxonomy (NCBI): domain Eukaryota; kingdom Metazoa; phylum Arthropoda; class Collembola; order Entomobryomorpha; family Orchesellidae; genus Orchesella; species Orchesella cincta. The sequence goes on from LJIJ01001582.1 coordinate 16,174, forward strand.
GTTAAGCAAACAAAGGTGTTTTTTATCATTAAATATTGAGATGTGAATGTTATTTAAATATTTTATTTTTTATTTGAAGGTCGTTGAAACTTCGGAATCTCAGCGGGCTAGAAAGCAAATCGAAGACATGGAAGTTGTATCTGGGGCTGACTACGCTGTAGGATCCTCCGGTTCTATCGAAAACGTAGCTATAGGCGTGGCCATGACTGGACGGAAAAGGTAGGTATTTTTTCAAGTAAATCATGATTTTTAAATACAATTTGACTTTTAAACTTTTGTTGTCCTTTTTTTACAGAAACAATTCGTTTTTTATCGTGCACTCAATCAGTGTGGTACTGATTTCTCCATGATGCTGAGTCTATTCCCAAATCGTTCTCGTCAAGAATTGAAATCCAAGTTTAAACGTGAAGACCGTAAAAATCCAGATATGGTGAGCAAGGCATTAGCCTCTTGTCACTTTGACCCGGACGAAGGCATTTCATCTGACGAAGACTTGGCACTATACTACGGTAAAAACCAAAAATGTTGAAGATGGTGGCCTTACTGAAAAGGAAAAGCTTTTACGTGAGGAAATGGAAGTGGAACAAGTCATTTGCTCATCAGAAGATCCCCTTCAAGGGAAAGCAAAGAAAAAGAAGAAGGAGAAAGTCGAGTTTACGGCAGCACAAAAGAAGGAGTTTAATTTGACAAACTTTAAAGGGGCAGGAACTGGAAAAAGGAAAAAATGGAACAGCCTGTTGTTGGGCTAACTGGAAAATTGCCACCAATGAGTAATCCAAGCTCTGTCCGATTCCTTCAACTGCTGGACTTACGCGTTTTGTATCAGTTAAAGTAGAACCTGCTGTTAAACTTCCACCCAAGAAAAGAGCACCAAAGAAGTCCAAAACAGCAGAAAAAGTAAATGTTGGGGAAGCTACCGTTCCTATTATCGTCGCACCTGGAGCAATAATTGCTGGATCCGTGGTCAGTGACAATACCTTGCCGTTTGTTACTGTAAAGAAAGAGAAGGTAGATACAATTCCTAATAGTGGACAAGATAAAGTACAACCCCCACCAACTGACGCTGATTCGGAACCTCAAAAGGAAAGCGAAGACGGCTGCCAAAAACAAAACCCAATGTGAAATTAGAAAGTGTTAAAAGAAATAGAACAAGTAATGAAACTGAGATTGTTGAAGCAGAGGCAGCAAAATCTTCTAGTCAAACTACAAAATCAAGCCTCGTGTGTGATGACCTGTTCAGATATGATGCTAGCGACCCACTCGGCCTAAATGTTACTCCAGTTCCATTGCCAGTTGTGGAAGAAACTATTCTTGAAGGGAATGAAGAAGGCAGAGAAGGGCTTGTAATGGTTGATTTAGATGAGCTGAATGCTGTCGTTAGAGAGCAAGCCAGCTCTAGTGATACCAGTAGTAAACAGACAGAAGCAAAGAATCAAGGACAGAGTTCAAAAAGACGTCGGAAATCCAGTAGCAACACTGATGGCATCGCAGTTACAACTGCTAGAGTAGTTCATGGAGATCCCTTTGGGAAATGCAATATGACCACAACTATTTCTGCCATAAAAAGGAGAACGATGTAGGTAGCGGGCTTGCAGCAGCTAATAAAAAAGTGAAAGTATTACCTTATCGTGTTCCAGGACCTGGAGGTAAGCTGATGAATTATTTCATAACCAGCATTTGTTATGTTTTGACACGTTTAAAGATTCCAGAATTTGATTTTGCTTTTTTTTCAGGAAATTTGGCAGATTGTCGAAGGTCATCTTTGGCTGACGAGCTTGAAATAGAAATTGAGTTGAACCCCATCAACTGAAAGCTAGCAGCGGACCAAACCCGAAAACTAGCATTAAATAAATCTCAGGATCGCAGAGCTCCCACACGTAGACATATCGTGCAAAACTAGTAAAGTTTAAGATTATATTTTTATTCGTGTAATTACCGACAGTATGCACTTTTGTTTAGCACCTGGTCGATTGATTTAAACCATGTCATCGCTGCTTACCATAACGTTATGCCAGCAATTTATTCATATCTCAACTATCAACAACTTTGTAGTTTACTAGGACTTTTCTACTTGATCTTGATGATATTACCTTGATGAATGATGCTCGAAACACGGATCTGTGATCCTTTTAATAATGTTAATGTATTACCTAAAGTGCATTTGCATAGTTTATTACGGTGAAGTTTTTACAGCTTTCAATGAAGTTGACTTCGAATGAATACAAGTTAATGTCTTAAAAAGATAGCCAAAACTTTTGTTAGTTGACTTCTTATTTCTATCTTTTGTTTTAGTTTGAGCTTTTGAAGCATATTATGTAATAGTATGTAGATGTAGAATATTAGTTTGAAAATGTATACGTGAACCCTTGCTGGCAAGACTGTTCTCTAAAGATATTTTTAAATAATCGAATTTTTCCGTGTGTGTTGTTCTATGTGATAAATTAGATGCATGAAATGAGTGTTGAAAGGCTAATAAACTAAAGCGTTTAGCAAGCTGCTATTGCTTTGAAATCGTAAAAAGGTTATATATATGAACAATAATTTATTATGCACCATAAAAAGTAATGCTACATAAAGAAAATCATATTATGTAAAATACTGATTTTGAATTTTCTGAAATTTTGTACGTGAAAAGATTTGAGAGTAGAATATAACAGTCCAGAATTTATTTCATCGTACTTTATCAACGAACTTCAACTCCTTTCCAGAAAGCTACTCGACCTTTGATTTGAGCAGCTTCTGGCTTGGGATCCGGGTAATACCATGCTGCAGCCTGGTTAGTTTTCCCTGTTAAAAGTGAAAACCAAATTTATGAATATAGCATTAGCGTCTCCACTTTAGTAATTCGGAAATCATAAGCGTAAGCTCACCGTTGACCACGATGTCATAGTATTTGGCAGTGCCTTTCCAAGGGCATACAGTGGTTTTATCACATTCCTTGAAGTACTCCATTTTCAAAGAAGAGTTGGGAAACTGAAGTTTTCATAACAAAGAGGTTGTATAAATAGGGTGCTAATGAAACTGAAGTCGACAATATAATGAATAGTATATCTTGGTTGTTTATTGATCTTATTTTCTTACGTATTTATTCGTTTCTACTTCAACTGTATCATTGGAATCTGCCAGAACGGCTCCGTTCCATTTTGCTGTCGGCATTTTGGAATGCGCTTCTTTCACGGGTAGTAATTTGACTCTGGTTTTACTATGATTTAAAAGCTATCATGTAACCGTTTTCACTTGAATAATTAATGGAGTTGGAATTTTAAAAAAGAACAAGAATTTAATTTTTTGGTCGATGGCTCAAAACGAATCGACTGCTTCTGTTTACATGAGAAAAAATCATCTCGTTCCAGTAAATCCATCCATGGCATGCATATATTCTATACAAACTCCAGGGTGTGATGTGTAACCATATAAATGTTTGCCATGAAGTGTAATATTTGGGTATATGCATGGAAGCGTGAGTATAGAGAAAAGATATGTATAGAGCTGACTGTGATTCACTGAAAGGTTTTTTACATTCTGCACATTGTATGCCTACTTTTTGTGCAAATACGAATGGTTGCCGCAAGCACATTCATTCTATATATAATATGCCATGTAATTTGCTCGTTCCAGCATTCCAGCTCTAAAACGAACCTTGCTTGCACAACATTACATACACCTACATGTACACTATGCTACTACACATGCTACTCAGAAACTTAAAACATAACTGCAGGAATAGTTTTCAGTTTAATTTCAAATTTCCTACTCCAGCAGTATAGCTTACGACGCTGATCTAATTTCAAAACAGTCTGCAAAATTGCCATGATCGGACATTTCTATTATAATATAAATAATTCAGGAAGTAATCCGTTTCAGCATGAGTAGTTACTCCATTTGTACTTTATAATTTTCATTTACAAAAGCAATTTCTACATAACAAAACCATAATAGGGAACTCAATCACTCTAGTTCATTCGTCGGCCGTAATCAGTCTTACTTTCTTGAGTCTTCAAAGGGAGGTAATCAGGCATATCGGCGCATCGGCGTCTGTAAACTCCCTTAAATAAGAAATTACTTTTTAAACTACTCCAGGATAACTTGGCCATTAGTCATTTACATTACGTAGAACATTTCCTTAAATACTAGTATGACTGTTTTCCTCAACGCAAAACGTTAAAAGTTTCACAATGCCCCATCGTATTATCTTCGATGCTATTTAGTATCGTTTCCCCCTCAGTTGTTTTAAAGGAAGTTAGTATAAGCAATAATGGATCATGATGTTAATATGGGAAAAAATTTGAATTCTGTCTTTTCTATACCCTTCAGAAGTTGTTTTATTTTATAGTATTAGTGATAAGCCGAGCTTTTCAGCACGGAAATATGCCGACTTTCTTCACTCCATTTCGCAAAACGAGGCAGCGAGTTACGACAATTAACAATGTACACGGCAAGGGGAAACGATGTTTTAAAGAAAAGTTTTAATAGGGGGTATATATGGATGCTTATCTGTAATGTTATGAATATAATCTCAAAGCGTCTAAAGTCTCTGTAGAAGTTTGTTTTTCTGTAGAATTTTGCATCTACACGAAACGGGTATCGGCAAACATCACATAATAGTTTTCGAGCGAAAATTTCAGCCCAGTTGTGACCCAGGACGAAGTAGTACAATGAGTATACAAAGAAAAAGACTTTATGCAGCTTACTACATTTTGGTGGGTGGAGGAAGTTTTGCAGTTCTCATACTGTTGGGATATGAAATTTTCCCAAGATATCAGTAAGTGATAAAAGTCGCAGGAGAGCTTTGTCAATTCCGATTCCCATGGAGGGTATTTTGCATATTTATCTTGCTTATTTAAGTCCAATTTTTATATGCTCACAAATACAGATAAAATTTCCATTTCATGCTATCTCCCGACTCTTGAATATTTAATTGTAGAAACGACAGCATTCGGCGGTATTTTGTGCGAATTATCATTAACTTCATTTCTAACAAATAGCAGACATACTTAACTTTATTTTAGTTTCCAAAACTCAGAATGGAAAAGGGTAACACTCAAACCAATTAAGAATATTCATCCATCCATCAGTTACTTATTTGGAGTAGCTACATAATTTTCGACATTCAACTCAATTCTACATATAGGGACAGGCAGAGGAAAGGAGCTCTTTAAACGAGCCCTTGCGAAACAAAAGGAGGACGAGGATCCAAACAAATTACAGCCTCTGAGCCCGAAATCCTCAAAAAAGCTTCCAATCCCCAAACTAGTCAGGAAAAATTCCCCAAAGCAGAATGAAGAGTCAAAGCCGTTAGCTGGAAACCATTGGAAGGGGAACCGAAGATCCCTTCAACAGTCTCAATCCGTAGGCTCAGTCCCATCAAACCGAGCTCGTAAAAGGGCATCTACAACTGGATCTGGTTCCATGCAAGGTGCAGGAACCTATGAGCATTTACAAAGGTATCAGAAGCGCTTTTTCTACGAAGACTTTGTTCGAGGTTATGATCCTTTTTACCATGTTGATGTTGGGACCGACTGTGAAACTTATTTCGTGGGACAGCGAGCTCGCTTCCAAGTTATGAAAACGGAGCACTTTGCCTACATCGTGGACTTGGATGCTTATGAATATCACAAAGTTGTATTTCACTCCTTTCTCAATGAAATCCTCCAAAGTGCGTTTTTCCGACACAGTATACTTTTTCTGGTGATGGTTAATGCGGTTCTCATTGGGCTAGCCACGCTACCCTTTCTCCAGCCCTGGGAAGCAGCGTTTGACATAGTGGACATGGTTATCCTGAGCGTTTTCATTTTTGAAATTATCATCAAATGGATCTACGACTTTCGACTGTTCTGGACAGTTAATTGGAATAGGTTGGATTTTTTAATTGTGTTCTTAACAATGCTTGCCTCATTGATTCCCATTTCGGGAAGTGGAGATACGACAACAATTGCGGTTAGTGTGGTTAGAGCCTTCAGAAGTTTACGCTGTGTGTCTTCAATGACAAGTCTCTCCATTGTCACTCATACAGTTATTAAAAGCGGGTTGGACATGGGAAATATTTTGCTGGTGCTCATCATTTTCATGCTTGTTCTTTCCGTGATGGCAGTCATCCTATTTGATATTGAAGACTTGAAACCACAAAGGTTTCTCAATGCACTGGATGCGTGGATTGTGCTTTTCATTTGTGTGACCCAAGATGGTTGGGCTCAGATTTTAAATAGTTACGAACGAGAATCGGTACACCAATATGAATTTTATACACATAAACCCATTATTCATGAGGACCAGTAAATCTGTTTGCAGGATAATTTAATTGATTGCAAAGAAAAATGAGAAAAACGGTCTGGTTTAACAATTTTTTACTCTAGAAATACTTTGTGATCCTTGCCATCTATCTGATATTCGCTGTGTCAGTTGGTGCCTTTGTTTTCGCTAATTTGATTGTTGCTGTAATTGTGGCCAATTTGGAGTCTTCTGTGAAGGAGCTGAGGGAGGCAAATAGACTTCACGATAATCCTCTGGAGTTTCAGGGATCTGCAGATGTGGAAATTATTCCCGTGTATGATTTACTCTCGAGCAGGAACTTTGTATGCATCTCACAACGCCCCTTGAAAATCCCCAGATTGAAACGCTTGTCGCAAAGAAGGTTGCAGGTTTATACGAGTTGTAAGTTGATATTTTTAAATGTGTAGTTTGATGCTAAGTATTACAAGCTGGTATGCCTTACTTCCGGTATAATCTGCGTATGATATTATTATCAGTGATTGTGGCTCTTGAACAAAATATGCTGGAAGCGGAAATAATTTGTTTGGATATGGAAAAGATAATGGCTGTGATTTTGAGTATTATCGTGCAGGTGAGCTGATATAAATTCCACGCTTCCTTCAGCCATTGCGTTATAGTTAACCATGTTCAACATGAATTTTAAATGAAATGATGTGTTTGTAGTTGGATGCAAACACCAGTGAAATATCTCGTAAGGAGAGGCAGAATGCACTTGAAGCTCTAGCACACATCTTGAGCGAAACAAGGGCCAACCGGGCAAGTAGCAAAACCAATCTTAGCGGAGGAAAGAAAAGTGTACAGTTTTCTGGAGCTGAAACGAGAGAAATATGAAAACTTGAATTTAACCTTTGTGACCATTTTCATAAAAAACTAGTTTATTTAATTCCATAATGTTCGAGGTTGTTCTCAATAAATTATTGAAAAAAATATTCAGTCCGTAGCTCAATTTCACATTGGAGTTCGTTGTCCACCTTGTTTTATAATAGCGGGTGTTGTTGACCAACGTCCAACGTTACACAAACTTCATTCTAAAAACCAAAAATGTTTTAGCAAATCACAAAGGGATTGATTGAAATTGGTTATAAAGAAAAACTTTTTTTTGTCATACTTGAGTAGAAAAGCGGAGATCAAACTTTGCTTCCACAATTATTCCTGTCAACATCCGAGATTACCATTTGCGTCCAGATTGCCACCCACACTAATTGAGCCTCTGCCCTGCTCCGAGTAGCTTTTATTAGTTCTTATGTAAATTTCCGTTAAGGAGCTTCTGCTTTTCTTGTATATTTTCAAACTCCGTGGAGCACCTTCAAACACTTCATCGTCACCATCACTATCAGGTACAGGAACTACATATACTGACGGTGAATCACTTCCTGTCTCAACTTTCTCGCACTCTTCCTCCTCCTCCTCCTTGTTGCTTCTCTTTGCTTCATAAATTACGAACAGGAATATTGCACAAACGATCAGTAGTGAAGCACCACAAACACCCCACATGCCGAGTACCATCGGTTTCATTACGTCTTCTTTCATTACACTTAAAATCCCTAGCTGCAGACATGGATTAATCAGGATTACGATAATATAATAATATAAATTACAAACAGGAGTTAACTCCCAACTGGAATTTCACAAATGTCACAATCATTTTGAGCAGGACAAAGTAGCTATCATAATGGGGAAATGCTTAACCTTTTTAAAATGAAGATAAACTTCAAGGAAATCCTGCAGCTAAGAATTGCTGATCAGGAAATAATATGATCAGACTGCACTACTACTGCTGGGGTGTCACCCGGCAAGGTTATGTCATTGGCATGTTGTATGTGCAAATGCTAATTCAATTTTGGTTAACTGACATGACGTAAGCTCTGCCCATTCATGACTTTTCAACCCACCAACATCGTCACGCAGATTTGTGTTGTGCGTTATATCATATTGGAGTCGCATCTGCAGTATTGTGAATGCAGTTGGTTGGATAAATTTGGAAGTATTAATGTTCGCATGTAAATACATTAAAGATAAGATATGGAGGCTTAACTGATCATTCACGTATCATATATAGCTCGGATAGCATGTGTTGTGCGGGTGAGACAAAATTGAAATTATATTATTTTGTAAAAATGAAAGAAGTGTATTTAATCCCATTTTTCGCAAACCAATCGATAAGTCTGTTGACCGAAGGTGATCAATAAATGTGTATTGATTTGATGTTTTAAGTGCAAAACGTGTTCAACATGTCAATTGAAATTTTTTATGTGAAAAGTTGGAAAACTTTGTTAAGTCAACATGCATACTTAGTACTTAGCATGTTGTTTAATTGCTTGTGCTACTGGTTTATTGTATTTAAGTGATGATCGATTGGTTTTGAGATAAAGATAAATGGTTCGACAAGGAAAAGCAGGATGTAAATGGAAGGACTTGTTATCTCTCTCTCTTTTGTTTTTTGAGTTCAGGAGGCAGACATTTTTTCAGCGCAAGGCTATGTGTGATTAAAGGAGTTGACGGGTTACATGAGAATTTGAAGCAAAAGGAAAACTGCCGATGATGTTAAAGTGGAGAAAATTGCTGACATAATCGAAGAGAAAATTTATGTGAACAGAATTGATGGGTTGCGTTTTGTCTATGTACAAATATCGCATGCTGTATTGACACCATCAATTGCTTCGCTTATTAAAGCTATAAAGATGAAACTTTTGGAGATTTTTTAGCTATATTAGACGGTCTAATTTAGATCTTAAAATTAAAATTTTAAAGCTACATTTCAGATGTATCAGATGATGTAGATGGTGCATTAAGTTGAAATATGATGGTGACATACGTCATTAGGCTGGATACAACCTGTGCAAAAAGTTGCAATATTACATTATGCAATTTGCAAATGATCATATCGTACTAAATTATAAATAACATACTCCAGAGAGGAGAGGTCGATCCACGTCGAAAAAACCGGGACCTCCCGTCGGCACCCAATCCCATTCGCTGAACGCAGACATTAAATTTCTCATGTCAGTTCGTGCTTCTAAATTAGTCATGAATATAACCATCCTTGCAAGTTTCTCTTTCCATTCATTCATCTAAATTCAAGCAAATTGCGTATTTAATCTGAAGTAAATTAGAAACGAATTATTTAATTCTTTTAGTTTTGCGTACCTTTGTTTTAAACATATATCCCAATGGGAGCAGCCACAACTGTGAAATTTCCGTGATGAACAAAAACAGGTCCAAAATATACTTGGCCTTTCTCTCGGCCATATTTTCAGGATTATTGTAGAGCAGAATTGAATTGGCCGAACTGACCAGAACATACACAGCTCGTACAATAAGCCCCAGAAGAATTGGTCCACAAACTTTGTCAAACTGTCCACAAATCAGTTTTAAATGCTCTAGTTTACCAACCAACGTGTCAACTTTCATCGGCTCTCCTGTAAGCCGGCTTTTCCTTTGCTGACCCTCATTTTGTATACTTATCGTTGTAGCAGCGACAGAAAATATTGAGTCTAGCTCACCCAAATGTGTTTTGACGAAAGCTTGATTTTCTTTCCCATTATATGCGAGAACTTGCTCTTCCATCGACTCACAAAAGTCGTAAAATATCCAAAGCAGATGAAACGTGGTGACGATGACCATTGCGAATGAGAATGAAATTGAACATAGGATCGGAAGCTCCCCAAATACAAAAATTAAAATAATGTATAAAGGTGCCGGAAGGAATTTTAGAAAGAAGGAACCTCCTTTTCCTGAATATGAGATGATTTTGGTCATCCAGTTTGTGTCTAGTACACCGGAAATGACGTGGAAGAGTAAGGATAGGTAGATTACCCTTTCACAAACTTTCCACGCTTTTCTGTCCTTTTCTGAGAGTTGGATGTAGTCTGCAAACTTTTTCATGTCGGCTTCCAACGTTTTGAGGAACCTCGCAACCAGTTTAGATCGAAGGTGGAAAGTGGTACGAAAAAAAATGTCAAAGACAGATTCACCTATTATCATACTGAAATACAAAAATCTTGTCACCATTGACTCGTGTTTCAGACTCGAGCTTACTAGTACATAGAAATCTATGCGGAGGATGATATTTCCTATAAACATAATAATGAACAAAAGGGAAAGTGGATGCTTCTTTGGAGTCACTTCCGGAACACCTTTGGGACTTTTTATTCCAATTACCCCGGAAATCCATCCGAGATACATGAAATGCTTTAAACCTTGCAGAACCATTCAGATAGAAATGTGTATTCAACAAATTACAACGACAGTTTATAACGGAGACCGTTAGTTCAAGCGAACTCAATTTCCCCTAGACTTACAAGCTTTACTTAATTTAAAGCAAATTGGCGATAAAATCGGTTGTCTGTTCTCAAATCTATTGCTTCTATCACAAAGCCCGTTATCATGTGTCATGTGTCAACCCTTCCCCTTGCATAGATGCATCTTACCTTTAAACAATGTATGGCTTGACAGGAGACAAAGGACGATGATCAAGCTGGCATTATTAAAAGGAAAATGTTGTTACATAATAGATTTTGAATAACCACATGGCAAAATTACAAAGTGTATATAATCTGATGCACATGCATGAAAGTTGAGGATAGGATGGTCGGATCTGATCTAAACAACATTAGAGTTTACAGATGACATTTGTAGATGCTCTAATGATTGTGACAACTTAAAACAAAACAAACATAGTGCAGTTCCAGGCAAGTTTTAGGTTTTTGAGTCGGGAATTTATTGTGTGATTTTAATTGAAAACCCCAACCAGCTTTATCAATGATGGATTACGAGTTTAAAGTGAAAACGGCTGCGGAGAGGGTCAAAGTGGAGGACTGGTTTGATTATGAAGGTTGTAAAGTAGGGAGAGGAACTTATGGTCATGTGTACAAAGCTCGTAGAAAAGATGGGTATGAGGATAATTGAACAATGAACAATTATTTTATATAAGTTAAAATTCATTATTATTATAAGGGTTATGGCTTCTAAATGCTTTTGGTTTGGTGATCCACAGTGTTCCGAATCCAACAAATGGTAGAAATGATAACCGAGACTACGCTCTGAAGCAGATTGAAGGAACAGGACTTTCTATGTCGGCGTGTCGTGAAATTGCTGTGAGTTTAGTTTCTCTCTGAATTAAGTTGAGGGATGTTGAGAATGAGGTCAAAATTAAAATGGTTTTAATTATAGCTTCTTCGTGAACTGAAGAATCCAAATGTGATCTGCCTTCAAAAGGTCTTCCTCTCACATGTTGACAGAAAAGTATGGCTGCTGTTTGACTATGCAGAGCATGACCTTTGGCACATTATCAAGTATCATCGTGCTGCAAAGGCGTCAAAGAAATCTGTGATGGTTCCGAAAGGAATGGTGAAATCTTTGCTGCATCAAATTCTTCAGGGAATTCACTACCTCCATGATAATTGGGTTTTGCACAGAGATTTGGTAAATTAATTTTGAAAACCTTTTCAAATTACAAAGCTTAAGTTGTAAAAATGTGACTTTCATGGATATTTTTTACATGTAGAAACCTGCAAATATTTTGGTAATGGGTGAAGGACCAGAAAGGGGGCGAGTTAAGATTGCTGATATGGGATTCGCAAGATTGTTTAACTCACCTTTAAAACCACTGGCTGACCTGGATCCAGTGGTTGTTACATTTTGGTATCGTGCTCCAGAGTTGTTGTTGGGTGCCAGACATTACACTAAAGCTATTGACATTTGGGCAATTGGTTGTATATTTGCAGAACTTTTGGTATTTTTTCATTATTAATAAGTCTGCAATAAAGTATAATTGATATACTGGTAAATTTACAAGCAAAAATTATTATTTTTAGACAAGTGAGCCGATATTTCATTGCCGACAAGAAGATATTAAAACTTCTAATCCGTATCATCATGATCAACTTGACAGGTATATGTTTTAGAAAAATTTGACTGTGGAGTGTAGATCAATTGATAGATCATAATAATATTATGAATACTTTAATCTTATGAGAAATTGTTAATTGATTCATATACAATTTTAACTATTACAGGATTTTTAACGTGATGGGATTTCCACTAGAGAAAGAATGGGAAGACATTCGCAAAATGCCTGAGCATCCCACACTTTTAAAAGATTTTAAAAGAACTAATTACGCAAACTGTTCCTTAATTAAATACATGGATCGTCATAAGATCAAACCTGAATCTAAAGCATTCCTTTTGGTAAATATTAATTTACGGACACTTTTAATGATATTTTTTCTCTGATTATACATAGTGTATTAATATTCCAATTTCCTTCTATCTACAGTTGCAAAAGCTTTTGCTAATGGACCCAACAAAGAGAATCACATCAGAACAAGCTTTGATGGATCCATATTTTAATGAGGACCCAGTTCCAACTTCAGACGTCTTTGCTGGTTGTCCAATTCCGTATCCCAAACGGGAGTTTTTAACGGACGACGACCAAGTAAAGGTTGGTAAACAGGCAAGAACAATTTCTTTTATTTTGATTTATTATTTCTGCTTAAACTTACATCGTTAGCATCGTAAGTGCGTTAAATCGTGCAAAACGAAATGCTTATTTTGAGAATAAACTCATGCTGAATGTTTTTATTCCCTTTCATCGACCACTTTTAAGTGTCATGGATTGTAAATTGACTTTAAAATCAAATACACTACTTTAAACTCTTAATGATCTAAGCAAAATAATGATATACAGGAGGAAAAGACTGAAAACAAGATGCAGCAGAGACCTCAGCAGACTCAACAAAATGTTCAAAATCAGCAGCAAAATCAGGTTCACCAGCAACAGCAAGGCCAAAACCAAGGTACTTACAAGTCAGTTAGTCAGTCGGTCGTGCTTGGTAGTAAGTTTATTTGAATTAAGGTACATTAAAAGTATCTTTGTTTTGTGGTTCAAATTACTAATTATTATTTTTTGATTTGTTTTAGGTAATAATGGGCCATCGGATCCAAAACGCATTCGAATGGGTCAACCCCATCAAGGTCATAATCAATCTGGAATGGATCAGAACAATTCCGGACAACAGTCTGGCCATGGACACCAAGGTCAGAATCAGGGTGGTGGTCACAGTGGTGGAGGATACATGAACAGTGGTCAGCATCATCAAGGGCAGCAGCAGCAGCACCAAAATCATGGTCAAGCTGGTGGTCATATGCATCCTTCGGGAAATTCTATGATGCATCAACACTATCATCAACAAAATCAAAATCACCAGAATCAAAACCAAAATCAAGGGTTTGGACAAAGGTTTTAAAACTGGTAGAACCGTAGCGTTTTCCTTTGAAGAAAACAAGTTAATCTCATTTCCATATACATATTTATCCTCGCGTGAAGTATGAATGGACGAATACAAAATACAAAGCATTATTGTCCATAAAATACTGTACATTTATATACAAGTAGATATTGTGGTATGTAGTTGCAGGATCCGTTTTTTACTCGATATTCTCTAGTATAAAATCATTGTAAGTATTTGTTGATACGTTTTAAGAATAGTTATTAAATGATTGATTGTTTTGTTTGATCAAAAAGAATTGGATGATTTTATTATTAAAAACCAACATTCACAGCATAGTTTCTCGAAAAAAATGCTTTTCCAATGACCGTTAGCACAAATAAACGCTTGACATAATATTCGGACAGCATAGGTCCCACTATTGAACCCATAAATAACAATTTATAATCGAATCTAGCTACTTTCTTTTTCAACGTCAGGCTTCTTTGTAATGAAGTGTGACAAAAACACTCTTGGCAAAAAAATCAACAACATAAACAGAAACTACAAAATGTCTACCTACGACTAGTTAAAGGGATAGTCTCTCTGGCTTAATTATGGAATATGTGATAACTAGATCTCCAGGTCCTTTCCACAGCATATGACGAACTGTACGAAGATCCATATCTGGTTTTAATAGCGTATCAAGGCAGTACAAGCGAACTCTTTCTTCGGCTGGAACTTCAGCTCCACTAACACTTCCCGTTGTGGACTGAGGATTTTCTTCCTCCATTTTCTCCAAAACGTGCTCCATTACTTTTCTCATTGATATAAAGTCATTTGCGAACAATCGTTCCCTAACAAATAAAGAATACTTTAGAATACACTTTCTTAAAATAACTTTAGTTTTTCTTTGCTTGTCTACTTACTTTTTCAGACTTTTTCCATTCATGGTATGAGGAGTAAGAAAAAACAGTATTTTTATGAATTTAGGTGGCTGTCCATCATCTATTATCTGTTCAGCTACCCACTGAGGAATTGCTTCTGATAAGCAAGCTCTCTCTGCCTCACCACCAGCATCCCGTACAAGAAAACGATACATTGTTTTCCCCCCTATTATATAATTAGGAAAATTAGTTAGTAATTTATTAACATGTTGAAACAAAAAGATTTCTTAAATCGAACCTTGCTCCCCTATTACACACGGGGTATGTCCCGCAATGCTAAAAAATCCATTAACTGGAGGATCCAATGGAGGTTGATCCGTAACGGAATAACGTTTCCATTCTTCAAAGAGAGCTTGTAAAAGCAGTCTTCCATAGTTAACTAGTAAACAAATAACATTATTTGATTATTGAGGAATATATTTAAATCGGTATTTTTTATTTTTATTTGGTTATTTTCGTTGGGGTTGGACATCATAGAAGTATACATAGTTGTATATAGTACATACCTTTCTGATCCTGATCTGAATCCTCTGGTATTAGTCCCACATCTTTGGCAGACACCCATGCTCCAAGACAGTCATTTTCATCTTGAGCAAGGTGGATAGTGACCATCTATTAATTGGTTTGTAAAATCAATGTTGAATTGTACATTCAAAAAATCGTTGGAGGAAAATACTTTTACATTCATTCCATTCATCACTTACTGCAGTATGAAGGCCAACACTAAACCATGAAGGAACATAAATTGACTTTGAACGTTTTTTTACTTCCTCATCAAAGTCTGCAGGACCGAGATCTTCGACTTTTAGTGCCTGAGATAACAATTAAAATAGACGTCACTTTCGTTAACACAAACACATTTTGCATGCTAATAAAAAATTGTTTTATAATCAGAATTTACCATCAACGCATCGTATAGCTGTACATGACCTTTGGTATCTTTGGTTAAAATGTGACGCTTGTCACTCAGAATTGAATATTGCTTTATTGCTGGTGCACCTTCTATCTCCATTAAGGGTTGACCAGCATACTCCTCATCCGACACTAGGAAGAAAACATTCGATACAAGGTTAAAACAATTAACATTTATTGCACTCGTACATATAATGTGATAATTTTGGTTAGTACCATAACCCTCCCCGTGCATTTGGGGAAGTGGCCACGCTCGAATTGTCGAATCTGTTGTTCCAACCCAAATCATGGTAAGATCAGGAGTCAAACATAAACTAAGGATAGGATGTGACTCAACAGCTATTAACGTGGAATGACAATTGTTATTGCGGAGATCGGTAAACTGAAGCCGACAGTCTTTGCCTCCAGATATTACGAAATGGAATGATTCCGGAGCCTATGGAATGAACACATTAAATAAATCTTATGATACGTTACATTTACTACTTTCACCATTTAAAATCTTATTGGCAATGTCAACAACTCTTACAGCTAATGCCCATACTCCTTGTGTGTGACATCTTATTGTTTGAATACATTGTTGCTGACCCAATGCCCAAAGCTTGATTGTACCGTCAGAACTTCCGGATAAACACTGAGATCCATCCCAGTTAAGTATGAGTGCTTTGACATTATCCGAGTGTCCTGAAACATCACACCATTAAACAACATTATGACTTGACAATCGACAACTACGAGAACGAGTTGCTCAAATGGTTGCTTCCAACACCAACCTTTTAGCTTCATTGTTTTAATATATCTTCTAGTATCCCATACTCGAAGAACTTTTTCAGTAGATCCGGACACCAAAGTATTACCATCGGGACTCATGGCTAGACTATAAATGCTATTTTTTGAACCGGTTAGTGCAGCGGCTAAGAGAAAAGTTATGATGATCATGATTATTATCTTAATGTATCCGTTTTAAGATCAGTCTTACTTTTCACAGAATTTTTCTGTTACTTACTTGTCACAGTATTTTTAGTCGCAGTTAGAGCAGTGAGCGTATTTACATCCCATAAATATATTGCACGATCGAATCCTGCAGAAGCAACCATTTCCTTTTCTTTCGAGTATGCTAAAGCTCGTACGTAATCCTTGTGCGTCCTTAAGGTGGACATGCAAAAACCTTTTTGAGCATTCCACAGCTTTACTGTACAGTCATTACTTCCAGACATAACTAAGCATAAAATAATAACAATGAAATGAGAACATTTTTTCCTTACAAACCAATCACAAAGTTTAATTTGTACACTTACTATTTTTCCCACTGCTTGTCAGTATAATGTCATTCACCCAATCAGTATGGTGCTCCATCGCATGAATAAATCGAATTTGGCCTTTTCCAACGCTCCACGTCCTGATGACCCCATCACGCCCAGCCGAATGTACTCTTTATGTTAAAACAAACAATATGCCATTAAAACCTGTATATTAATGAATAAGACAAGGTTCAATTATTAGTCAAATACTGCATCCTCTTCAAATACCTGTCTGTAGTAGCGTCATATTTTATACTGGAAACGCCAGAATGGTGCCTACAGACAGAAAAATATCAGCACAATTAAATAAGTCCATTGTATCAACGTTGCTTGTATTCCAGATAAATCACTCAAATCACTGCTTTACCTTGGCTCCTTGTCAGCTCTTATGGTAAAGCTGACTTGCGTCTTCCGTTTTCCAACTCGTTCTTCAGTCATCTTCAGTTGAAAAGGGCAGAGGATACAAACTGCAGATTACCATATAACCGCAGAAAGGGCTTAGTTTGGCAATAGTGTGTACACGAAAACCACGTAACGTGAACAAGTTATTGTCTTCAAAATTGGAGATGCCATGAAGCTTAACCGGTATTTTCAAGGTGAATCCTTGTAGGAAATTTTCCACAGCGCAAATAATGGAAAACAACAACTCAAGCTTAACTATGATAACTGTTTGACTTTCAGTTATCGATTGGTTATTATTTAGCCCAGTAATTTTGTCTTCCTCTAAGTTAATGCACCTTTTATGCACTTGTCTGTATTCCTTAAAGTTGTCAAAATTATTGCCAGCAAGTCGATAACTTTTCGGCTGTCACTTCTTTCCTGATTTGTATGATTAGGACAATTTTTGTTTGTTATGAAGTGTTGTATTTGTTTGAAGGAGAAAGGATAGCGCTTCGTTTAAGGACATCCGAAGAAACAGATACTGGACCACACATACCACATCTGACAGAGAAATATATACACAACACTTTTTTATCCAATAAAACAGAAAAAGCACATTATAATATGCACCTTGCTTGCAATATATCTAATTGGAAAGCTTCGTATTCGTATCTTGTATTGAGACTGAGATTGGGACTCGTTCGAGTTGTGTAAACATAAACTGTCATCTGCTTTAATCAGGTATGAAATTATAAATTAGTGTTTATACTAAAAGCAATTATATTGGATGACTTTGTCAGTAAACTTATAAAAAGTGCTTTTAGTTCAGTGACTAGATTCAGCCTCGACCACCGACAAAGGAAGAAATTTAAGGTGGATGTCTTAAGGTGCTTAGGAATTTTTGATTAGCGAGTAAATCGTGATAGCTCTATCGAACGAGACAGTTACTCTTTGATTATTCTTCACAATCAAGAGAGCTCAAAGTTGTGCAATGAAGGTATGTTTGGCATGTTATATAATATTATATAATAACTGTTTTTGTAGAATATTTGTACGTGATTTTAACGATTCTGTTGGTTATTCTCGGTTGTAGGCAGCTATCGTGGTTTTAATTGGAAGAATGTAAAAGTGAGCTGCATAAACGATTGGAAATCTGGAACCAACTTACTCAAGTTTTTGTAAATCAGCTTCATCATGAAAAAGTATCAGCAACTTTTGATCGTGTCCCTTGGGCTAGTCAGCTTCATCTGTTTTCTAATATATAAGCATGAATACGACCGACTTCGAAATGTTCTTGAAGTGCTAGAGGTATTTGGTTCTCCTCCTCCTCGCTCTCATCCCCTGGAAGTCAATCAGAATCCGGGTGGATTGATGCCAGGTTCAATCAACGAGCTGAATTTGGGACAAGGTGGCAACCAATATGAGGGTAACAAACAAGATCAATTTGACGATACTTTTATCCCTAAAAATGGACATGGAGTGAGGCCTCCGGATGACCTTATACCTGGGGATGACATTAAGGTTAATGAAGGTGGTCAAGGTCAACATAATAAAAATGGGAATGTGATTCAAAATCCTATTGCGAATAGTGGGGAGGTAATGGACAACATGGTTGATGATGGCGCTGAGGGCAATGGGCTAATTGGTAAAAGTGGTGCTTCGAAAGTGAAGAAGATGGTGCAGCGTCAAGAAAGCATTTTTAAAGAAAGACAGAAGGTTCGCAGTGCGTAGTGAGATTAATTGTGTGTTTGTTTAAGTTAGTTCAGTTACTTACTGTTGGAATATATTGTTGTGTATATAAGTAATCTCCTCATTTTGTTGAAATTATTTACAGTTTAAATTTGTTACTCTTTCATATCGAGGACAGAGTGAGAGAGAGGTGGGCAGGACGCACGAAACTGTTCTGATATAACATTGCCTTCAACGGCTCAACTTAGGCTAAGTTATGTGATTTTACTACACAATGCATTTTAAAGAGATTAGCAAATGATTCAAATGCAGCTACTGAACATTTATGAATCGAATTATTAATGAATACAATCTTAACTATAATAAAAAGTAGCTCTCATCATAACTATGACCATCATAGCTCGGAACTTTTTATATTATTACAATCAGATAGCCAGACAATTGTAAGGTATATGGTAAATGGTAACTACTTATATTAAATTTCAATAGTGTAGGAACCGTTTTGGCAGTACGCTCCTTGATTGCCCGTTTTTGCATTTATAGTAGTGTAAATCAACGACAATAATAATCGTGACTTATTGACTTGTTTAATGCGATAGTTAGTTAGTTATGTCGTATTGTTAAAATGTGGTTGACTTGATGTTGATGCATCGTGCCAAATAAAATCTTTGTACACCTAAATATAAAGGAAGACGAGTTGATTTTTACTCTGTATCTTGTATGATTCTATTGATAATTCGAATGGTTAAACTCTTTTTAAGCTAATTATACTTCTCAATCTGTTAATTGATATTGCAAGGATGTGTATATCTGAAACGTAAGATGAATGAAGCTGGTAGGTGTTGCAATGTTCGCTAAGTAAGCTGAAGAGATATTGCATTGCTACAGATCCAGGAAAATGAACTTAAGTTAGCCAAATTAACCTTTGTTATGTATAATTCGCAAGATTGGAAATAAATATGAGATTTTTGTATGATCTAGTATAAATAAAGAACGATCTATAATTTTACTTTCATTAATACGGTTTTATTTCGGAAACGACCAACACATGAATATTCCCTTCATAAAAAGTTTTTACGTAGCAATGATAGAACTCCTCAACCGCTTATACAGCACAATCATTTATCAATAAAGAAATAACAGCCAAAACTTACAAATAATCAATCAGCTGCGTAGTTGTACATCTTACTTAGAAATAATAGAAATAAGTAGACAAATTACAGTACACATGTAATAATTTAGGAGTTTAGTACACAGATTATTATTTCACACTTGCAATTTTTTTATATATACTAAAACAATGAATGACTGTACTTATCTGGACTTCAACAATACACAAGAGTTCATACATCTTTACACCATAAAAAATGTAAAATCTCTGCAAAAAAGTAACTACAGATTACCGTCCTCGTACGATGAATTAATGTTTAATTTTTTGAATTAAAGCAGAATTAGACAGCTTAGCAGATTCTACTGTCTGTGATTTATCAGTTAGTTCCGTGTTGGGAAACAAGGTTAACACGTAGTTGGTTGCAGCGTACTGAGGTCTTGCTCTGTAAAACAACAAACACATAAATGGTCATAACCAATAAAGGCTGAAGTTTGCAGTCAACATTTACACAACCAGACCAGAAGTAACTTACAGGTTAATGTAGCTATGAAGATCATTGACGGTATGACTGGGATTGAACCGGGCAACCAGGCGAGTTCCGTCAGCAAGTCTAAACTGGATATTTGATGCTGGAGCTCCCTCGGCCAATGGAATTTGTTGTCTTGCAGCCGTTTCGTTAGCCTGACGATCGGCGTCATTTAGAGGGGCTGTTTGACCAACAGCAACTGGTGATGGGCTGAAAATAAATTTAGGAGGAAATTAGGGATGTTATGTTATTACTCACATAAAAACATTAAAACAATAAAAACACTTACCTCCCTAATGTTTGCCCTTTCCCAGTGAATGCTGCTACCGCGTTCCTTGGTGGAACATAGTCCTCATGCCTCTTATCTTCCATGGTCATTTCGATTTCTTGACCTTGAAATTCCCGAATAAGTTCTCTAGGAACTTCACCTCGTTTTACAGACACCAAAAACTCCATATTTGAAGGATCCTGATAACTCCTTAGAGGGCCATTGTTAACTGTGAAACCTTGACTCCACAGACGAAGTACCACTTCACGAGACTCAGTATTTGCATTCGCGGATGATGAGCTTGTAGCACCAACAGTGCCTCCACCAGCTGCTTGTGATTCCTGGGTATCTCCTAATTTATATCCTGCACCAGAGAAAGCGCCTCCAGATGCCCTCTTCTTAATCATTTGAGGTGGACCTTCAACCTCTTGTGCCCCAGCTCTATTTTGTTAGAAAAATGGGGGAAATTGATTAAATTCTTTAGGATTATTATGATGAGAGAACAATATTTCAACAAAAATTGCATTAACTTTAACTAGAATATTATTAAAATATTACTCTCTAGCTTTCTTGAACATTTCAGCAACAAGCTCATCACGTTTTCGAGGAGGTCCCAGCACTTGCTGACCACTTGATTGTGAGCCACCAGCATAAAAGGCTTGACCTTTATCTTCTTCGTCTGAACTTTCATCATCTGATTCTTGATTTCTTAACGCATCCAGTGTCATTGGACCAGTTCTAAAATTAAAATTACAACAACACGTGAAAACTGACCTCTACACTCTACGTGTACTTAACACAAATTACAAATACAACATCACGCATTTCATCCCACTCTTACCTAGGCGCAGGCTGTTTCTTCGGCTTTTTAGTCTTTGGCTTTCCTCCTGAAGCTGCTGAAGATGGAAGCCCACCACTTGCCATCATTGACTGAAGCATTCCAGCCACATTTTGTTCTATCCTTTGCCGAGTTTCAGCATCCACCTCAGGATCTGAATCTTGATCCTGTACCATCGCATCCTGATCATTTTCTTCTTGCTCTGTATAAAAGCTCTGTGTAGCCAACTGAAACAACAATTAAAAATTCGTCACCTTCAGAATGATCAACTAACCATTCTCAAAATTGGGAATGATGCACAAACAAACTACAATGATTCAAACCAAAACCAATTATAATAATTAAATTATTACTTACCGGAAGTTGCCAATTTGATGCCTCTAAATAAAACCGTGCTCTCTCTGCATCAACCCCCGTAATGTCACTAAACTGAGCGACTAACTCGTCGTTTGACTGCGACATTTCTCCTACAACACGGATCAGATCCAACCCACAATAATTATTAATTTAATAAATAAATAACTAACTCTCCGAAACAGTCAGATGTTTTACTACCTAAATATTTGAATTTGTCAAAGTGAGAAAATCCCAACTAAATTTGCCAATCAAATTAAATTATTACTGCAACGTCTGAGTGAATATACGAACTACGAAAAGAATTACTAAATATTTGGTTTTGTTGTCGAACGACGAACGAAATGACAGGGCGATTATTTTCCTTCTGCTGCAAATGCAAAGCCTAAACGTAAAGGTCGAAAAGTGTATCTGTCTCAGTCAGCCGGTGTATTATGCTCAACTCTCGCCAATCCTACAACAGACCGCCGCGTTTGAAATACATTTGCAAACAAACTGGGTCTGCTTTTGCATCTCTCAAAAAAAGGAGATTTTTAGTTTGTTTGGGATCGATGCTGTAGGTAAACAACATGAATCTGTGAAATGATCCAAAAAAGTGTTCTAACAATAAGTCTGCAGTGGTGACTGGAGAAAATTTGGTCACTGGACCCATGTTGGCATTTACTTTGTGATAAAATATTTTGGAACTAGAACTGGTTGCTAGTTTGTGACAGTTTTATTAAACTCGTCGAACCGACAAGATGAGTAACATTTATATCCAGGAGCCACCCACGGAAGGAAAGGTAGTTTATACTTGATGTCTTGTCGTTTTGAATAATTAATGTAACAGAGTTGAAGTTTATGTTTTGACTGGCAATTTGTTTTAGGTATGTCTGGAGACAACTGCGGGGGATATTGATATTGAATTATGGTCTCGGGAAGCTCCAAAAGCATGCCGGAACTTTATCCAGTTGTGTATGGAAGGGTACTACGATGGAACAATTTTCCATCGGCTTGTAAAAGGATTTATTGTCCAGGGTGGCGACCCAACGGGGACCGGCACGGGTGGAAACTCCATTTGGGGTAAAACGTTTAAGGTATTGGAATTATGTAGAATGGATGCAATGGATTGAGTGTAGGATAAAGTTGGGCATGTTGTTAATTGAAGACTTGGTTGATATTGTTTTGAACAGGATGAATTCCATTCCAGATTGAGATTCATGAGGCGTGGATTGGTGGCTATGGCCAATGCTGGGAAAGATGACAATGGTTCACAGTTTTTCTTCACTCTGGGGCAAACGCCAGAGCTCCAGAACAAGCATACGATATTCGCCAAAGTTGGTGGGAATACGATTTATAATATGTTAAAACTGGAAGAAGGTTTAACAGATGAAGTAAGCAAAAAAACCAGCATAACATTGTAATGTAATGACAATCAGTTTTACCGATTTCTCTAAACCATTAATTATTTCGAATATTTCAGGATGAAAAACCTTTGTATCCTCATAAAATTGTTAGGACCAAAATCCTTAGTAATCCTTTCAATGATATCGTTCCAAGAGAGTCCATTAAAAAGATCAAGGATGATAAAAAGGATAAAAATAAGTCTAAATCAGCAGCGACAAAGTAACGAAAATTAATAAAATTTCATGTAAATTGGTTCTTTGGCAAATAATTTCAATCCACTTGTAATACAGAACGGCTTGTTTTTCCCAGAAACTATAAACTCTTAAGCTTTGGTGAGGAGGCAGAGGAAGATGAAGAAGAGGTTGACGAAGTGAATAAGAAATTTTCTGGCAAGAGTAAGTCCAGTCATGATTTAGCCAAGGATCCAAAACTCAGCTCACAGCCTGCTCTGGAAACATCGCCATCAAAAAAGGATAAGAAAAAATCCACGAAAGAGTCAAACTCCGATGAAGACGAAAGTGCAAGTGATACTGAAAGAAAAAGTAGGAGGACTAGCCAAGCTGATGAAAGCGACGGAGATAACGATAAGAAAATTAAGTACGTCTGTTACTGCAGTTTGCTTTGTTTGAACCAGTTAGTTATTTCTTCTTAGTGACTTGTATAATAATTTGTTTGTGTTGACTGGATAGGAAAGATAAAGACGTACAATCTGTTCGGGATAAGCTAAAACGAAAGGACGAAGCAGTGGCTAAAGCTTCTACAGCAAAAACAAACGAATCTACAAAGTCGAGCAATAAAGAAAAGGAATCGAAAACTGAAGATAATGATGACGACAACGAAGAGTATTATTTGGGCAAAGATGAAAAATTAGAAAAACAACGCAAGTTGGATGAAATTCGAAAAGAATACAAAGATTTAAGACGGTCAATGAAAAAGGAAAAAGATGTCAAGCAGGAAGAAGCCATCAAAGCGAACAAAGAAGCCGAAGAGAAGGCTGCGAAATTAGCGGCTGAGAACGTTGTTGTGAAAGAGTACATGGACGAGCAACAAAAATACAAAGAAGTCAAAGCAAAGGCTCCAAAGAAGGAAGACAGGGAGGCGCAAACACTAGCGTTACTAGCAAAGTTCAAAAGCAAGATTGAAACAGCAAAGGAGACTTATGCGGACACAGAAGACCCTAAAGGAAATTTGGAAGAGGGAGAGGAAGAAGAGGAGGAAAAGCCGGATGATATTTCATGGTAACCTCCCATCTCAATAACAAATGTGCGTCAACTACCTTGATCCATGTTTAATTGATAAAAAACATTATATTTGTTCTTTCAGGCTTGCCAGAAAATTGCAGAATGAGCAGAGCAAGGGAGAAGTGCTCGCGAAGGATGCTAACACAAAGTCTGACGATTGGTTTGATATCTACGATCCTAGAAATACTT
>LJIJ01001583.1:0-40750 GCA_001718145.1 Orchesella cincta
TCGCGTGCAAGACCCCGTCACAAAGGCAGTGGACCAGAGTCGGAGAGGTGATTGATGTCCACCACCGTGGCCGAAGCTATACCATCCGAACGAGTCCGTAGAGTTTTCTGGAGGAACCGGAAGTTCCTACGCCGTTATTACAACGGGCAATACGCGGAGACAGAAGAGGAGCCTGCAGGAAGATCGAACACGGAGGTCTACACGTCTTCGTCGAGTACCGGAGAGGTTCACCGCTCGGTCCAGCTTGACCGGAGTCAAACTCCAAAGGGGGGCATGAGGGACGCTATCCAACCTGCCCCATACATCTGAGAACGGTCACGCGCGGTCAACTGAAGACACGCACATGGAAGGCCGAGCAGCAGCTAGTAGGATGTAGCAAGAAGCAGATCATCATTAACCATTGAATCGATCGTCATGATCGTACTCATACTTTGTACCGTCTCATTCTATTACTTTGTTAACGTGTATATTTGATGTAGTAAAGCTAACTTATCATTAATCTGAACCTGATTAGCAGCGCCGTTGTCTTATCATATTATCATCACAACGGCGCAACACACAGAAAGCAGCATTTTGTTAAGAGCAAAGAATGTAAATTCTATCAAAAAGAGAACTCTCCATTACTAAAAATCAAAGTAAACGGATAGTATTTAAAAATTGTATAGCCTAGCTTCTTTTAAATCATTCACTTCACTCACTTTATAACGACATGCCAATTTCATCAACCTCTCTTACCCGACTTGCATTTTGGAATCGAGCAAATCTAAATGTCAGACCTGCAACATTGGACATGTGTGCTACGCACTACTGACTTCCCTATCCAGCAGTCTGTTTCCACATCCTAGCATTTGACCACCCAAGAATTTACAATAGAATAAACACAAACCAGAGGAGTTTTGTTGCTGGAATTGATAAACAAATCTAGAATTCTAGATCTGCTTCCCATCAAGCAGTTTTACCAGTCTAGAGCAAACGATTATTACGAGTAAATAGTACCCATAATGCAAAGGTTTATGGTGTCACAAAGGATAATTTGAAACGAATGACTACAGCATCGTACTCCAGTATTGTAATGTGTAAACGATCGGAATGTGAGAAATTGTGTCAAAAGAAGATATCCGTACCACCGCCATTCGAGACTACAAACCAACACCAGAGTATCTGTCTTGTATCTAGTCGCTATTACGTCATTACGTCTATTTGTCAATGAAAAGCTTAATTGACACTCTCCATTACGCGGCTTTTCTCTTCCAAATGAGATGGTGAAATAATTACCGAAGTGGTTCGGTAATAGCTCTGGTTCTGATGAAGATCCGCGATAAAGACTCGCGAAGAATGCTATTGATAGATAGGGAAAGTCATGTATGTATATGTTATAGTTTGTTATAGAAAGCGAAAACGACTTTTGCGGAATCGTGTTCACAATGCCATAGCTGTTTTAAGCCATTCACTCGATTACGGATAAACTGCAGCTGTACAATAATAGTTTGGATCGTGTCATGCCATTCCACAAGCGATGAAATGCATTGTGTAGGATCAAGTAAGTCTGTACACGGTTCAATTGTTTCCACAAATTGAATCGGATAATACAGGTTTACCCCTTGTTAAGCTGTGTCAGTCGACCACAGTAAGTGATTTTGGTTTTGCTACAACTGGATATCATCCCTGTCTCCTGAGAATAATGATAGTCTTCATTGCTAAAAGATTAGCAGACCAACTGCTCGCTAAGATAACACTTATTACAAAGAGGAGAAAAATGTGTTGACACGTTTCCCAAAGAACAGCTAAAGGAAAACTCTGCTTTCCAATCTCGTTGACCTTTTCAAAGTTGAGATGACGCCTACACTGAAAATAGTATGTACAAGAACGAAAAATATCATGACCCCGACTTGAAACTGAAACAACATGGTTGTGTTCTAACTTTAACTTACCTTACTTTCTTGTGTTTGCGTTATATGGAAACATCACATCTCAAATACAAAAATTTCTCTTTCTGATCATATGCAAACATTTCAATGGGTGATGGCCGTGATGGGTTTATGAAAAAATGTAGTGCTGTCTTTGAATACAAATGGGATATACAAATGTAGTCATTTTGCAAATAGGAACATGTGCAATCCGAAGTGCACATTTCGTGAAGCTATAAAGGGAATTAAATGATACGAGAGCAGGTTTGGCAGGTTAGAAGCAACAGAAAAGAAGCTGAAACTGACTGTATTCACATTCAAAATGTGACTCTCCGAAAATTCGACTTATATATAGTACAACATAAACGTGAAAGGGTTCACCTGTTGAAATGGGACTTTGAAAGCAAGAGAAATGGACGACAATTTTCAACGAATCGAGTTACATGATAATGATCCCACTAATGTTATACACATGCTTTCGTACGTGTGAGGGGAAATGTGAAATAATGCTGAACGCGACGTCAAAAATAGAGATTTATGCTGTTTTACCACTCCCTCAAGGCCGTATGAAGTAGTTCATTCTATATTTATTATATAAATGGCTGTCAGCCTGGAGAATGTTTCAGGTGCTCACAACATCGTATGACTTTGTACATGTGAGTTGAGAGTGAGGGAATGTATTTGATTAGGTCTTGAATATTTGAATGCTGTAGTTGTACTCCTTTCTGAATCCAATGGGATAGTACACGACATCTCAATACTAATGTTCTAAAATATAATAACATAAATATGACATTATAGGGCAGATTCTTTCAATAAGTAGTTGAAAAACGACTCCCGCATACTGAGTAAAAGATACAGAGTATGAAGTTGTGAATCTCCCTCCCACTTGCAAGGCAGTCCGTCGATCGACATTTTTCCAGTGCCAGTACAGTTAACCCCCGTTGACTTATCTTGCTGACCATCCGAATGTCCGTCTGGTTCAATGATTTCCAGTAGTACATTACGTCAAAAACAAATCGAGATTTCAATCTGAACTATTATACTTTCCAAATGTCACCCTTCCCTTTATATATGTATGACTTTGGCTTCCGAAAGTGAAAGGAATGAAAGTCGGCGTTAGCAAAGTCGAAAGAAATGTTCGTTTCCTCAAATGTAATGGGTACTTTTTAAAGCCCTTTTAGGAATTTGCATGCTTACCACTTACCAACTCTTACTGCTATATGCTCTGTTGGTGATTCAAGGTTGAATTTATGAGAAACATTTTCACTACAATGTAAATATCTGTTTATGTACTTTCACTTTTACTTTATATCCGTGCAATAATCCTAATAGCTGTTATAGTGTTGCTCTTGTTAGTTTTATATCAAAAAGTGAATAAAAATAGATTCAGATGCAAGTCTAAAAAGTACATGTGTTGTGCACTGTATTAATACAACCAGTTTTGATATTAAGATTTAGATAGATTCGTTGTTTGACAGTCCAAATTAAACTCTGTCCAATTCTGAAACATAAAATAGAATTTTGCTGGTGCTAGATACCATTATTTGTAGTGAATGATAGATTGGTATAGGGGCAACATGAAGCAACGGTCAGGGCAAGTCGAATGATGCCAGTAGAATGAGTGAAAGCAGCTCATATTATCTGAGTGCACATCGCTCCCTGTTCACTCGTGCATTGAATATATTTCCAATTTGATATGTGTAAGTTTATTTGAGTTTCTTTTGTCAGCTTTTTCCAAAATTTTCATATACTATCGTTGTACGTCACATATCGTATTATAACTCATGATGATTTCTAAAGAGAGAAGGCTCCGTCATTCAATGCAACCTTGTAAATGAGTTAACTCATGCAGATAGTAGTTGAGGCATTGAAAAAATCGACGTCATACAAAAAGACACTCATACGTCAGATCAAGTGGCATCGTGTTTATCTATTTATATCTTCTCTTCTCAGGTGTACGAGAAATCATGGAAGAATTGGAACGTCAAGGATTGACGGGACCTATGGTACCACGAGCCTACAACCCTGCTCACAGAATGATGAGAAAGTCTCAGCGGTCAAGCAACCTTCGACTTCGCTTTGGAAAGAGGAGCAGTCCACCATTTGAAGGAGAGCAAGTCGAGGCAATTGGAAATCCAAACTGGAAGGTAATTAGATTTTACAGCCTTTCACGCTTGGATAAGACTGTTTGCTAAAGAATGTCCTTATATGTATACTCACTAACCCTTTTACTGAAATGATACAGGCTGGCAGCGATGTACAGAGAGAAGACTGAGCGATAAGGTAGCTGCAGTGACAAACCTGGTGATGTGTTATTCCAACAAAAGAGCAGTCTGCACCTCGTTTCAAATTAAAGTTTGAGATTTATTTTTCAACTATCGACAAAATTATAAATAATTTTTCATCATGAAAAGGGAGGATACTACTTCAGCACTCGTAGATGAATAAATAAGCACGCAAAAGAAAGGGAAGGAAGTTTGTGAGATGGTGCATTATAAATGAGTAAGTTTCACTGTGTTCCATGTTGAATCCACTGAAGCTGACAAGGCCAGCTTACGCAACAACCAAGCTGGTGTCTTATGTAGCCCCATACGCTAGTACCCCGGTTAGTTGTTGCTACTCTAATGAAAAACTATGTTAGTTCAATCTGTTTCTGCAATAAAAAAACTACACTGCATTATATAATATTGTTACAACTGTTGATTGTAATTATCATATTATCATGTACTGTGCACCATTCTTTACCTAAATAAATTTACACGTTAACTTTGTTAAACTGTAACAAAAAATTAACTGTGAAATTATGTATTTACTAACCTATTTAGGGCAACAAACATGTAATAGTTGAAGATGAGCAGCATGTGAGCTAAAAATTTATTACAGTTTTAACATATTTCCCGTTTATCCACAACCAAATTTTATTTCCTGTTTCTCTGTAGTCGCACATACGTCCAAACTTAAAACATTTTCCTGATTCATAATAATTCTGATTGCATTAGTGTTAAATTTTCAATCAACGTTGATAAGAATAGTTTGGTCGTAATTATTGAAAAGAAAATTCGTACACTTACAGTGCACACACAAGTTGATAATTTTGTCAAAAACTTGCAGTTTAATGTAACATCCAATAAATGTATTAAAACTATATTAAGTTAGAAAAGTTATACAAAAGTAGCGATTAAGTGTATATGTACGTCGAAGTTGCAGGCAATGCCATTAAATTATAATGGTTAGTTTATATCATGTAGAAATAATGTACGTTATGTACTTGTATATATTTTGCCAGAACATTCATCATCTCACTGTTAGCACGGTTTATGTTAAAGTATCATTTTATATATATTTAGAGTAAGCCTATTATGTGATTGGTTTGTTACTGTTGAAATTAAAGTTTTAAAAAGTAGCCAATATAGTGCATATATGGTTGCATAAAGCTCAAACTGATTGAGGCAAACAGGTGAAAGCCGCTTCTTTCCAGTCGGATGTATGAATGTACATTCTGGAAAATCTCATCAAAATTGGGGAAAGACAAGATCGTTCGTCCATTTTTATCCATATTGCAGTTAAATTCCTGGATCAAATGTGCAAATAGCTGATTGCTTAACTTAAAGTTAAATAAAAGTCATGGGCAATGACCCATACTTGTGTAACACTTGCAAACCCATCATCGGCCGCCGCATAATGAAGCATGGTATAATGACAAGTGATCAGTGATCACCAACAGGTATACATAGGAATATGGGCATATGCACAGAAGTAGGAGTTTTTGCAAAAAAAAAATATAATGCCACTTCGATCTATTATTGTATATTTCCGAAATCAACTTTAATTGCAGAATCGTTTGGCCCATGAAGAACATGTACGAAAACATTTGAGGTATATATGCTGTTAATTAAATTCTGAATTTTTATTGCGTCATCATGTTACATATTTATAGATAAAAATAGAGTACAACAAATCCTACTTTGACTTTAATATTCCTTGAAAACTGAAATGAACAAACATTCTAGATCGTGGGCTATACAATTATTCTTCTAAAAATTAAAACGTTTAAATAAAGCATTAGATTATAGAATATAGCAAGTTACTAGATATTAATTAAGGTACTAAAGTGTTATGCTTCGGTTTGATTTCTACCATATTGCCCCAATAATACATTATTTCTCTCCAAACTAATTAAGTACATGGTATGGTAAGTACATGATAAAAACAAGGATTATAATATTATATTCGGTAGATGAATGTATAAATGATTGTGATTACTCTGATTTAGAATTACACGGCACATCAACATCACATTCGCATAATAGAAACACTGATGATTCTCTTAGATTCTTAGTACATAAAAATACTTACAGACTCATGCAGTCAGTCTATGAGCTTCGGGGTTTGAGACTATTGCACATTTTATTTCTTTGCTAACGCCAACACATTTTCACGCGTTGGCTCATCGTGTTGTAAAAAGTACGCGCTTGGCTATGTAAATCATGCACCATTGACCATACTAGTAAATTTAGAAAGACTTTTGGAATTCGTTTGAAGTTCAGTGTTACAATTTGTGGTTATAAGAAGGATTAGGTGTGTGGGTTCCAATTCAATTCAAAGGTACATGAGTATACTGTGTAAATGTATTAGATTTTCCGTTTCCTGTTGCAAGACAATGTCTTTCTTTCATTCATACTTAGAGTTCATCCCGACTTTTAGGTTTTCTCATCATGAAATGCACAAAATCAGCAGCCCTTCTTCGATGATGGTATTCTCCAATTAGCCTTCCACTCCGGTAGTATTTAAAAGTTGGATATCCCACAATTTCATATTCTTCATACACCTGTAAGAACAATGAAACTTTAGATGAAAGAAAGGATTATGAAGGAATCATTCCTTTTGAATCAATTAGTATTGAACGCAAATTACTTACCGATGGATACCGCATACAGTCAACAGCAGCGAGAACAGAACCCGGAGCTTCCTTTGTGAGCATTTCTGCTGCTTTGGCGTATTCTGGTTTTGCAGATTTACAGTGGCCGCACCCTATTCAATTATGATTATTTAAATCATGAACATATTTACATATTTCAGTATGTGTATGATATGATATCTCAGATAAAATTGTATGGGAGAACTCTTACATGGTGCATAGTACATTATCAAAGTCGCTTCTTGTGATTTAATAAAGTTTCCAATGTTAGAGTCGGTGAGAATGTGTACGTTTCCACCACCTTGTAATCCAACCCAGTCGTCTCCATTTGCTGCCATATTGGGTCGCATTTCTTCCAAGAATCCCGTTTTCTGTATTAAGGAAGAATATGTTTTACAATTTGAAAATACAAAAGAATTTCCAGGCAAATGAAACCTACCCAGGAAGTGAAAAGATGACTTATCATTCTAGCGAAAGACATCGTGAATAGAATACTTTTACGGTATACTTTTCAGAATTTTGCCGTCTAAGGGGAGAAGGATAAAGACTCTAAATTGTAAGTTCTAACATTCTGTTACAAAACGGGAGTACAAAATGGGAGTACAAGTTAAAAAATTTCAATGAGGTTTCAAAAGGTTGAAAATTAATAATTTTATTCCGACACAACTAACAAACAACGTCCTTCTGTACGGTTCATTATAATACTGAGAAGTAGCTACAGTAACTTCAGCATGTAGTTAGCATGCCAGCAAAGAAAGGGAAACGTGAGACATTGATAGATTTCGATAAGCAAAGCCACAATAGGGCCACTGTCCTTCTAACTAACTAACTATCTACCTCATTGCTAATTATTTAAAAAAAACTAAATAACTTACCGTTCTAGCACCATCAAAACTCTCGACATCTGCTTTATTATAGTAGTGGAACAGCTTGAAAGTAGGGTAGCCTTTAACATCATAGGCTTCACAAACTGTTCTGTGAATAGTACAATCAACGGCACCAAGTAAAATCTTTGGATCATCTTTCAACTCCTCCGCAGCTGCAGTAAATTCTGGTTTGGCAGCCTTGCAATGGCCGCACCCTACAAAAAATCATTAAAATTATTTTGATGGGTGTTCTTAGAATAGAATTGAAACAGAAAACATTCCAGTTAACCAGTTTAGAGTACAAGCGTAAAAAATTGTTGGCAAACTTTTCTTAATTTGCGTACTGAAAATATTACATTTAAATCAATGACTTTGATCAAGTTGGTAGATTGTAAAAGTTAACTTACATGGCGCATAGAACATTACCAGAGCTCGCTTCTTTTTTCTCAGTGTGGGTTTAAAGGATTCCTCAGTAAGATGAGCTACAGCAGACTCCTCCTCGGCCCACGATTTTTCAGGAGGTGGAGGAGGTGGTGGCTCCTTTGGATCCTTCATGAAATTTATTATAGCCTCTTCGTCCCTTATATTACCCGCATCAAAAGCTAGCTCACCATCTTTGAAGTATTTTACGGTAGGATAACCTTGTACATCAAAACGTTTAGCTAATGCATTGTCTTTAGTTGCATCAACAGCAGCGAGTATTCCCGTAATCTGTAAATACAATATCCTTTTGTTAGCTACAGTTTTTAAACATTCCAAGGTATAAATGGTAGTAAAAACTTACTTTCTCTTCTTTTAGCTTTGCAGCTGCAGTTACATAAGTTGGCTTCATCCTAAATCATATAAGAAAATGGATTTCATTTATGAACAATAAATGTGCGCATTTCCAAAGAAGTAGAAAGTTACCTTTTGCAATGTCCACACCAAGGGGCATAAAACATAACCAATACCGAGGGATTCTCCTACATTCACGAATTGAAAAACGAAATGAAGTAAAATTTGTATTCGTTGACGCATTTGGTATTTTGAAAATGTCAGGCAAAACAAATTACCTGTAAAGTGGTATCAAATGTGTCACCAGTAAGGTGAACTACTTCACTAGGTTCATCAGACCATTCAGGTTCTTTTGGTTTTTCTACTGGTGGAGCATCAGGGTTCTTCATCAGCAGCATCATAAAGTTAACCAATGCATCCTTGTTATTTTCTCCTTCATAATGTTGCTTTAATTGCCCGTTCCTACAAATGCAAAGAATTTTAGGGACTTTTCTGACATGTAGTCATTGATAATCTGCATTCAATATTCAAGCACACCTGAAATATAATAGCGTTGGAAAGCCAGTAATGTTGTATTTCTGTCGCACAACATTATTCTCAGCTTTATTCACATCAATAGCTGCAAGAATGCCAGCATCTGTACTAATCAGTTCGGTAGCGGCCGACGAATAATCTGGTTTCATTCGTTTACAGTAACCACACCAAGGTGCGTAAAACATGACGAGAATTCCTTTTCCACTTGTATTCTCCTTTTTGAGCAATTTTTGCAGCGCCTGTAGATCAAAATATATTCAATAGCATTATAAATTCTTTGCTTTGCAGCTGCATGTCATTTTGTGGTCGCAAAATGTTCGAATGCTACTTACAACATTATCAACTAAATGTACCACATCTTTAGCTGTTTCATCCTCGTCCCAGGGTAAGTCTCCCGTAGGATCTCGCATAAAATTAACGAGGGAACTAATTTTGATTGCTCTATCGTAGTCCTTGTTGTACTCGCCATTATTATAATGTTTTATTATGTATTGTCCCTCGTCGGGGAGAACTTTCACTTTTTTGCATAATTTCTTCTTGACGTCACTAAAATATTAACAAGTAACATAATAATTAACAATTCAGGTAGGTCGTATCATAGCCTAATCTCTGGTGTCAGTAAATTTCATCTGATTGACTAATGTAATTTGTAATCCTATGCTAAAGTGTTTGTCTCATACCCTGAACAATCAGCTACTGCAATGGTACCTAGGCCTTTCACCTCGTTAGCTGCTTCTGTTAATAAATTCAGAATATTGTCTTTGGTGAAAGATGCCCTCCCGTTACCGAAACAGACCAAGACATTTGTCTTAATCTTTATTAATTTCTTATGGTCCTTGACATCCGTGAGCGATTCCAAAGTAACTTTTCCTTTTCCATTTCCTCCGACACATAATAACGAACAAAGCAATATCACTGTCCACAGAATAATCTGAAAGTAAAAGCACAGTTATTGCAATCCATGATTGATGACGGATAAATATGCATGGGTCATAATGGTGATCATATTATTCTGTCACCTTTGGATTTAAAGGGTTGCTTATCACGGGAGTATTGATTGGAAAAGCCATTATTATTGAGGTATGGATTACATTCAGGTAGATTATTGCTAAATATTCTCTTTGGTTTTTGTAGATCGGTATTTTATTAAACAAGCAAGCAACTAAATATTTTTATGACGATATAGATAACTTATGAAAAATCCGGCAGTAAATTGAAAGTACTAAAACCAAAAAATGAATATGTTTTAAAAGTTTTCCATTCTTCACCCCCTCCCACTCGTTTGGCGATGACTTTCACTTTTGACTCAAGATGTCAAATGTACATTGTTCATGTCATTTGTCACCTTCCGGTATTTCACTTTCACCCAGGTACTTTTCTGTACTTAACTATCGGCGAATTTAAAATTCATGACCGAGCATGAATGCCAAACTGCCAGGTTTCAATTTAATGGATTTCCAGTGTTTTTGCAAGTTGACGTTCTGTAACTGGAATGCTCTTTTCATGACAGCTCACTCACAGACCATCCGCATAATATATTTATGCAAGATACATTGAACTCTTGTGGAATAATATGTACATGGGAATTTTTTATACACATAATCCTAGCGCAAACGTGCATTATAGGTTCACTTTCTTTATCTACATCTACAATGTGCCCACGTATTGTAAAGAGATATGATGGGCTCAAAGTTTTCATACATCTTCAAGACATTGTTTACATTGGTATATGGGTGTAATACTTATAACGTGATACAAAGCATACTGAAATCGAAAAATGAAAGGGAGACAGACACATTGAAATCAAAAGTACGGATGGATCATGGATGTTTAGGCATCTCCGGTTTGTTCATGGATTATCCATGCATTGCCTCACTCTTGTGTGCATAAGATAAGATTCGTTTCATTTTGAGTAACAAGAACGTCCAAAGTAGAAAAATGTATATCAAAAATATACTTAACATACACATAGGTCTTACTTTGGTTGCCGGCTCTGATGATACATGAAAAGTTATGCATAAAATAGTAGGGCGATAGGATACTATCATGGTTTGTCTCATTTGTTCCTTCTTCTCAGGCGGGCTAAAGTGGTAGGCGCTTTTATGTGCAACAGATATACATTCATGGTCTGTCAATGTGCATTTATGTATTTGACAAAAGAAAGGAGCTGTGTTTGGGATGAAGTTACAACTTTTCTTTGTTTGATGCTCATTTGCTCTTCATCTGCATCTTTACTATTTAGCTCATTCGTTCACTCAGTTTTAGTTAAGACTCAAGCTTATCGTTTTAACTTTTTTAATTTTCTTGGAGCAAATACTGAGCATTGATAACCAAACAATAGTATTATTTTATAGTATCAGTATTTACGGAGTTCCAAGGTGTCATAATTCGCTATATTATACCCGTGTGAGGTGTGATTAGTGATTAATACTTAATTGAAACACTCGGCAAGAGATAACAGAACAACTGTTAGTTGTTGATATCATAATCAGTCATCATGGATGTCGCTGCGCCGCTTACCGGTCGTCCTCAAGTTAAAGATGATGTGGGGGAAAGATGTCAAATGCTGTTTCAAGATTTCTTACGAGAGTAAGTCAATTAAACTGTATTTACTTTTACTAGTACGTATTGGTAACTGAAAGTGAGGAGGGGGTTAAATTAAGGTCCGTAATGTGTAAGTGTTATCTAATGAGTGAACGTGTGTTATTTATTTTCAGTTACCGGGATAATGATCTTGATGAGAAGCCGAAGTATTTAGAAGATGCGCAGCATTTAATTAAACCTGACCGGACCACGTTAACCGTGAGCTTTTCTGATATTCAAGAGTACAACCAGAACCTTGCCACTGTTATCACTGAAGAATACTTCCGGTTAGAAAACCTATAAGTCTGACTCTTATTATTAGCATAGTATTTTAAAATTGTAGCAGCAAGTATTTAGTTTGTTGTTGTTGTTGTTATTCCAGTGTTTACCCTTATCTTTCTCGAGCTGTGAAAAATTTTGCAAAAGATCACGCTGAAGTGAACCAGCCGAATAAAGATTTCTTCATTGCTTTGTCTGATGTCCCTACACGTCACAAAGTTCGTGAATTATCTACTGCAAAAGTGGGAACACTAATTCGTATATCAGGACAGGTTAGTTTATTCTCATGAACATTGAATGAGCCCTCATTCATCACTTTGGTGTTTAGCATTTTGTATTTACATAATAAACTTGATCAAATTCTTTTCCACTAGGTTGTCAGAACTCATCCTGTTCACCCAGAGTTGGTAATTGGAACATTTACTTGTCTGGATTGTCAAACAGTTGTGAAGGATGTTGAGCAGCAGTTTAAGGTAAAAGCAGGACTTTATTAATACAAATTTTCATCTCAGTTTAAATAAAGCCAGCTTTATGTATAATTCATGTTGGTTTGTAATTTTTCTTAGTACACCCAACCTGCCGTTTGTCCAAATCAAGCTTGTGGCAACCGAAGCCGTTTCACACTTGATACTAGCAAGTCCAAGTTTGTGGATTTTCAAAAAATCAGAATTCAAGAAACCCAGGCTGAGTTGCCTCGAGGTTCCATACCAAGAAGGTAGGTATTGCGTCGTAGCTCTTTAGTTGTTGACTAATAAAATAGTACTTTGTAATGCATATTATAACACACTTTCTAATTTCAATAGTTTGGAAGTTGTCGTCCGAGCAGAATGTGTGGAATTGGCCCAAGCTGGTGACCGCTGTGACTTTACCGGCACGCTGATGTGTACCTGACGTAGGCGCAATCAATTTACCCGGAGCCCGAGCAGAAAGTGGAC
This sequence comes from Orchesella cincta, assembly GCA_001718145.1. Classification (NCBI taxonomy): domain Eukaryota; kingdom Metazoa; phylum Arthropoda; class Collembola; order Entomobryomorpha; family Orchesellidae; genus Orchesella; species Orchesella cincta. The sequence continues at coordinate 12,800 of LJIJ01001583.1, forward strand.
AACGACACAGGGTATGGAAATAAATCTTATGAGACTAAATTACAACGATATGTAGTTACATGAATGAAATGCGTTAATCTAATATTATAGGCGGAAGGATCTGAGGATACTGGTGGATTGCAAGGTCTGAAATCATTAGGGGCCCGCGATTTACATTATCGATTGGCTTTCCTTGCTTGTTTTATTAGACCAACAAATCCAAGGGTAAGAAATAATGTTGTTATTTCTGTTAAATATTTGTCAGTGTTTGGCTGGCATAAACTAAAGAGCCTTATTTTTGTTGTAGTTCGCAGGAAAGGAATGGATTCTAGAAGACATTACTCAAGAATCACTCAGAAAGCAAATGAGTGAGGAGGAATGGAATAAGATTTTCAGAATGATTAATGATAAACATCTCTACAAAAATTTGGTGAACAGTTTGTTCCCTACAATTCACGGTAGTGAGGAGGTGAAACGAGGAATCATGTTGATGTTGTTTGGTGGTGTTCCGAAAACGACAGAAGAAGGGACAGCACTTCGAGGAGATGTTAATATTTGTATTGTTGGTGATCCAAGTACTGCAAAGTCTCAATTTTTAAAACAGGTCAGGTTTTAAAACGTTAATTGTTCAAATAAAGTGTTTATTTGATCCGCATTCTTGAGTTGATTTATAGTAATAATTGTGAAAATAATAATAATCTAGGTCTCCGACTTCAGCCCACGTGCAGTTTATACATCTGGAAAAGCTTCCAGTGCTGCTGGTTTAACAGCTGCAGTAGTTAAGGATGAAGAGTCGTATGAATTTGTCATTGAAGCTGGTGCTTTAATGCTGGCAGATAATGGAGTTTGTTGCATTGATGAATTCGATAAGATGGACATACGAGATCAAGTTGCCATCCACGAAGCTATGGAACAGCAGACAATATCTATTACTAAGGTTCGTTTTTATTTGTATTATTGACAGGGTTTGGATCGTGTACAGCATTAAACGTTATCATAATTATTTATATATTATGTTTTTCCTTCTACTTTTAGGCTGGTATTAAAGCAACATTGAATGCCAGAACATCTATTTTGGCGGCTGCTAACCCTGTTAATGGAAGATACGAACGCTCCAAATCATTGCGACAAAATGTGAATTTAGGAGCTCCCATTATGTCGAGATTTGATCTGTTCTTCATACTTATTGATGATACTAATGAAGTTACGGACTATGCCATTGCCAGAAAGATTTTAGATCTTCACTCAAGGCAGGATGAATCTGTTGACAGAACTTATACTCAGGATGAAATTTTGCGATACATCATGTTCGCTAGGCAGTTCAAACCAACTATCAGTAAGGTAAAGGTTCACAATTAATGTCAGCTCAACCTATATATTCGACCCAAGATAGATTTATAGATTGAACAAGTGATGTTGTATATTGAGTAAAGTCACAAAATAATCTTTTTTGAAACTCTCCAGGAAGCTGCAGAACATCTCGTCCAGTGTTACAAAAGTCTTCGTCAACGAGATGCCGGTTGTGCAGCAAGATCGGCGTGGAAAATCACTGTAAGGCAGTTGGAAAGTTTGGTTCGTTTATCCGAAGGAATGGCTCGACTTCACTGTCTTGATCAGGTATATTAACTTAAATATTTTTGATGACTTGAGCACGGTACATTATGCCATTTTATTGCATCAGAATTAATGGATGTGCTTATGTATTAATACAGGTTTCAAAAAAGCACGTTGAAGATGCTTTTAAGCTATTGAACAAATCAATTATTCGTGTTGAGCAGCCTGATATAGATTTTGATGAAGATGAAGAAGAAGCTGTGGAAGGAGAAGGAAGAGTTGAAGAAGACGACTCTGAGATAATGCGGGATGCCCCAGCAGCGCAATCGGAGGATGAGGACGGAAACGTTTCCGAACCTGAAAGAATGGATGATGAAAGTAATTTGGGTGACACTCAAAGTCAGGCTGGACAAGCCGGTCGTCAAAAGAAGAAGTTAAAGATCTCATTTGAGGAATACAAATCCGTGTCCAACCTCTTATTGATGTATATGCGACGGGAAGAAAATCGTTCCGAGAGTACAGGAACGGAATCTGAAGGGCTTAAAAGAAGTGAGATTGTGAATTGGTACTTGACCGAAATTGGTGATGACATTGATACGGAACAAGATTTGTTGGAGAAGAAAGTCCTCGTTGAAAAAATAATTGATCGTCTTGTAAAGGTAATATTTTTTTAAATTGAAATCGTAATATTATATAATAGTTGTATTTTGCGATTCCTAAACTTAATTATGGTTTGTGTACTATAGGAGCATGTCGTCATTTCACTGCTTCAGTCTCAACTTGGAAGGATAGACACTGACGATGATGAGGATCCGTTTTTGGTTGTTCATCCTAATTATGTGATTGATGAGCATTAAATTAGTAATCCATTGGTGTATTACTGTATAATGTGTTTTATATTTTATGTGACTACTACTACTACTATAATGCTGATACTAAAAATAAAAGTATCATGAACGTTCATACAAAGCTTTTATACAATCTCTTCTGCATTTACGCATTATGGCAAATCTTTTTAATCATATAATGGGCGTTGCTTAATACATTACGGTTGAATGAATGGAATTTGAAAATGACATTGATTAATAACGGCTGGTAAATCGACTATTACTACTATTCTTTCATTCCATTCCTTCAACTTTCAATTCAGTGGACGTGTCGTTTTCCAATCCATCCATCTTCATGTCGTCTGCTTCTCTTTAAAGAATGAAAGTACAAACAACTGCCGGTGACATGAAATAGATTATTTTGTTGCTAGACCGTTTCTCTAAATCAAACTCAGGACTACACAAGCATATATGGTTGAATTATTGTTTTTATACTCTCAGTGATCAATTTTTCCATACTACTTTCCAACAGTTTGACTTTGGGTTGCTACAGGTCATGCAGTTAAGTTAATTGTCTCCTGCAGAGAAAAGGAAAGTGAAGTTTATGCAGTTAAACTAAGATTTTGTTTGCCCTCTATCATGGCTGGCTGAATAGCGAATCTTATGTACCTAAATAGATAACATGTAATGGAAATGCTATGTACAAAAATTCATTCGCTGTGTATAACTGTGCCTAACTCTCTATATACGAACAAATAAATACCTCGTGTGATGAAATAATTTTCAGGTAATGAAAAGTGTGATTCATAAATGCAAAGTCGTAGCTTGTGTACAAGCTAAGGGAGGAGCCCAGACTCAGAGAAGGAAGCTGCTTTCTAGTACGCGTTACTGGAAAAATGATTCATGAATTTCAATTATATGTCAGTAAATTGCAGTTCTGTATACGAAATATATTACATTACGCCTTGGCGTATTATACTAATTAAGTGCATAGCACACTCTGTTTAGTATGCAGTTATGCAGTATTCTATGGATTACATACGGTAAGTGCACTAAAATGCAAATTATAGGACGATTATGAAATATTTAGCAAGGAACAAACTTTGCATTCTTCACCATGTTTCTTTACTGATTTGTAGCATATCACGTTTTCATACTGAAGGTCCAGCACGTAATACGTGCTAAGAGAAGGAATTTCCCGATTTTGCTTACTTTCACCCTACGGAAGTATACATACATATATAAGAGTAGAAAACTTGTGTTTGCCCCGATATACGTACTACTACTAGGGAAGTCATGCTTGAGTAATTATTTTGAGCTCTATCAAATGTCTCCAAGCTCTCGCTTTTGGTAGCTATATTGGGGTACTCCAGTGCAGTATTTCTTCAGAGTTACATATACATGTAAGTACGTTAACCTTTCCACATAAAAATACTTGAAGTACCGTGTGCGTATCCACTGTCTTAGTTCAAACGGTACTTTTGGAGGATTGCCAGATCTGAGCTTAATTTAAATTGATAAGATATTTAACTGTAAACACGAGGTACTACTTCTCATGATAAACCGTTACCTCTCAAGTCGTTCTGCATGAAATGGCTTCCCTAATTTTTTCATGCTGTGAAATCGTATGGAAACTAATCACAGAAGCATCAAAATACAGTTGTTTCTTGAGCAAGTTCGGGTACAACACGCATTCACCACACAATGCTCCACTGAACATTTCCAAAGATGCCTGTTGTGTAAGAAGGTATCACGCAACTTACTGTTTAGACAAAGCTTGATTAATTGTCTCCTAAGGAAAGGGTGCGCCGGAAGGCAGAATGTTAAGGTAATATGCGTCGAACGCGCAAACAATAGTACATAAATACTTTGGCAAAAATATCAGAAGCTTGACATAGATTCACGTTTACACTGAAACAGGATACTCATTATTATGCATGACCATGTATGTATGCCGTAATTTGAAATATGCAGCCAAATGCAGTTTTTTTTAAAAAAAATTGGGTTTTATGTGGCTGCTTTTTGTTGTCTACACCGAACCTGTCAGAAATGATTTAACTAAATGCCATTCTGGTTCGTGAGTGATATCCATCAGTCAACAATATAGAAAACACCAACACTTTGCATAAACTAAGTTGGGCTTCTTACGTATGTTTCAGTCGAGACACATTCCAGTAAATTATCATGACGTGCAAAATACTTTGCAAATGACTGCATATTATGAATGTGTTGTTAAACTCTTAAGCGGTAAGCTTAGCTAATGATGTTACCACTAATTAGAATTGAAGTACAACACAAGATTTATTTGATCTTCATTCTTACACACATCATGGCTCTATGAAACTATGTATTTCAAGGCAAACACCTCCTCAGCATGCAAGTTGTAAATGTGCGAATAATATTATATCGAGGATGCAATACAAAAAATTCTATTCCAACTTTTGCTAAAAATCTCTCTCTCTCTCTATGAATAGAATAGGGAAACGCTAACAATAATGTTTTCAACCACGTACTTACCATTTGTAGATTTATAACGGAAATGATATTGAGGATTATAAATATGTAACAAACATATTATTTCTTATTACAAAGGAAGGGGAGAACGCACACCTATTTTAAAAGAGCGTTATGCAACTTTAATAAAAATGACAGGACTGGAGTGAAAGAAGAAAAAAGGCGAGCGAGTCGAGGAGCGAGAGAAGAGAAGCTCAAGAAAGAAAAATGCTACTTGTTCAGAAGCTCACACGACATTCTCTTGTATTTTTCTTTATTCTCTGGCTTTTCTCTTCCTTTTTTGTGTTCGGGTCCAGCAAAGATATTATTTTTATCCGCATGCCCTGCTCCTCAAACTGAAGTGAACAAAAGAGCAAAGCGAATGAGATTTTTTAAAGAACAGTAACGGATACACGTAGTTTGGGTAAACAGAGTAAGGAAACTGAAACTCATCTCATGATCGTACGGCAGGAACAAGGTTTTCAAATACACTTAAACTATGCAAAAGGAAGTGAGTGAGCAGCATTTCATATCAGGAGTGAGCAAGAAGAACAGCAAGTGAAGTGTACACATCATTGGCAATGTTTATATCTGCACAGGCATGCACATCTTCTTCCCACAACCATCGTACTAGGAGGATAGGATAAAGTAAAATGGTGAAAAAGAAAGTAACAGGAATTGTACCTTGTACCACTAGATTGGCCAGTAAAACAGAAGTAATGTAGTGGGAGTTCTTGTGTGGTCTTATGCAGCGCAACGCAATCCAAATCGTCTAGCTAGTCATGCTACTACTACTACCAACTTTGCCATTGTAGCTGCTTTGCTTATGCTGCTATAGAAAGTAGAAGGGAAAGTTATTCAGTCCATCCGCCTGTTTTACAAACTCTCTTTTGAGAGCAGACTGGGAACAGAACGAGAGTTGGTTGCTTTGCTTCTGAATATGAGCACAGGGGTTGTGTTGTATTCCATTCCATCACTAAACTGTTATTGCATGAGCTAGGAGGAAGAAGTAAAGAGGAGAGAGAGAAAGAGAACTAATAATACTAGTTGGAGCACGAAAAGCAACAGAATCCCAAAAGGTACTTGGTTGCACAACCAAGCTCGCACATTGTGTTGTGTTGTAGGCCTACTGATTTTAGTAAGCTTGAAATCATTTGCAAAGTAGCTGGCAGGGAAGGAAGGGGCCTACACGCACTCACTCGCTAGCTCACACGAAAGGTAGAAGTCTACCACGAGCACTACCACAACTCCATCCAGACATTCGCATAGACGCCTGAAGGAGACAGGACAGGAAACCGTTCCTTTTCTCTGGATTCAGGATCTTCGGCAAATATTTATAGAACAGTGCACAATTTTCCTGAATTGCCTGAGACACACAACCCCGATCTAAACTAAAACAGTACACGCTGTCGCTCTTCCTTTTTTCCTTCTGCATCCGTTTTAACGTATTCACAGATGGTGAGCCCTTTTGCCATGATTTTGCAAACTTGTTTTTTGTCAAAACGGAAAAATATTGCAGCTTCAGGTATTTCATTATTACTACACATATTGTGAAGAGTTAGTTGTATTTAGTACGCTAGTGAATACTTCTCTCAAGCTGTTGAGACATATTATATTGAACGAGAAAAGACAACTTGACACATAATTTCATTAAATTGTCCAACCGCCCTGATAAAATAATACGGATGCTTTGTTAGTCATTTCGGATTTATACTTTTTACAAAGGGCTCTTTCCCTCTTTCTTTCTTCTTGTCATTTCCGTCTCAGAGACAGTTGTGTCAGAGGAAATAGCAGTCGTCATGTTGCTTCGATTTGAGCAAGTTAATTAAACGGTATGACAACATGATCTACCGTAGTGGTGTGAGCACAACTGCTTCCGATTCCTCAACTAACTACTTCAACAGTACCAGTCGGCAGTAGGAGCGAGAGATTCTTGGTTGCGCAAGCACGTGGTTGAACGTGCATGTGGTGTAAGTACACTTTTACTTTTGTCCTTTTACTCTCCTGGTTTTATGAAACTATATATAATATATGTGCTTTTATATAGTCAACACTGTTGCTCTCTAATGCTAACATAAAAGTAACAAGTCCAGCGTAATACGATAAAAATCATTTTTATATCTGTCACCAGCCATTTCGCAGCTTTGCTTTCCCTTAATTGGATATTCAATAAAGTTGAAATGCTTGTTGCGGATTATTTCATAAAATAGAAATGGTAGGATTACTCCGTTTATATCGTTTGTTATTTTGATATTTGCTAGAATATAAACATTTACATTTTCGTAGCAAATGTTGGACTCGTATTTAATTATTCAAGGAAAATGAATTTTGGTTCAACAACTTTATATACCATTGCTGAATGTAAGGTCAGTTTGAAACACATCTGTCCATGAGTGTAAATAAACAATATTCATTGAAACACAAGGAAAGTTACAGTATTAGACAGCAACACGCAGTTTCTTCAAACCAAACTTTTGCCCAGTGTGGATAAAAGTGTTCTAAGAATAATATACGATGAGTTTGACATGACACAGCCCAATCAAATCCAGAAGTCTCTGTTTAGGGATTCTGCGGCAAGCATAACTAACGAGATCGTGATATGCATAGCCACCTATTCTGTACAGAATTAGAAAGCGCTGCAAACTGATGCTAGCACCAGCTTGTCAAGTAATATGCTATCAGCTATTATTATTATTATAGCAAAGCGAGATTGCTGGGCATGATAAAGATACATATTACTGAATTTTGTCCAAGTTTATTGAGCATTAAGCATCACACGATTTCGCTTCAAAAAAATTGCTGAAGTGTAAATGAGCTCAGCTCTTATTTCACTGTTTATGATGGCAGCATGGCAGTTGTTTAAAGTTTAAATGTGTCTGTTTCAGTCATCTACTAGTCGTGATGATGGGTTGGTTGGTAGGAAACTTTTCACTGCAAACACAGTCCAACAATTTATTTTTCCTGTTTGCCAGCACGTATTTACATTTGTGTACGTTTTGTGATGCTTGCACATAAGCTGTGTGTGGTACAGTTAACTTGATATGGTAGGCTTATGCTTTCGCCAGCACTCCATTATATTACGGTAGTTGGTGTAGTAGTAGTGGCAGTTAATTCGGGAGGAATTAATGGGATGAGCAATAAAAACCGCCAGATGCTTGGTATTGCTCTGCATATAAAATGTAAAATCACAAGCCATAACCTTTACGTTATTTTCTCACGTGTTTGGTTTGTTTTAAAGGGCAATAAAGCATCGAAGAATGTCAGATGGACGTGTGGAAGCAGCTGAACCTTGTAGAAGCAGTAGCAGTAGTAGCAGTCTTTCCAAAACTCAACAGACGAAACAGGAACAATCACAGCAGCAGCAGAAGCATCACCAACACCTCCGCCATCATCAACAGCAACCGAATCAGCAGCACCACCACCAAAGAAAACCTCGAGTCAAGTCTCAAACTTCAGAAAGTCTGGTTAGCGCTGGGGATGCATCTGTAAAATCGTCAGAGCGCCGGTATTTCGTGAATATTTTATAATACCTCATAATTTTCCTAGTATTACTTCTACAATTCCTTCCTCAAAGTTACATTACAAACACCAAGGTACATAGAAGTAGAAGAGTTCTCCTTTAGTAAAAATGGCTCTCTTCATTCTCCTTGCACAGCCCACGGATCGAATCTTTCTTGTATGCTTGTCGCTCCTCTACTTCACTTCACTCACATACACTGAATAAATGTTGTCTTCATGTTTCGCCATGTCGCTGAGAGATTTCAACTCACTTCAAGTTTGCATTTCAACAGATACACACTTGATATGCACGTACACTTGTTCCAACCACCACATATATTGTATCAGTGGAACGAGCATGCCTCCTCTTTTTTCTTACACGCATTCCGTCATAATCGTTAAGCAGTTAGGTAGCCATATCAAACCACTTTCTGTTTAAGGTAGCCCTTGTGTGTGTGCACAAGAAACGGAGCAGGGTGAAAGAAAACCTCGCCTTTTTCCTCAAAAAATTGTAAGCTCTGTTATGACGGTTTTCATATTTAGACATACTTTTACAACATCGCACTACACAATATAGCCTTTCCACTTTGTGAGTTGTGGGTATGTATAATATACTCTCCCGCAAATAAATGTGTTTTGCGGAAACTAAACAGCGTATTTTCATGAAAGGCTGGACTAATCCAAATTATGGTGGAGGTACATGAGCGAGAAATTTTCTACACTTTGTCTTCACAAGAAGGAAAGTAAATTACGATATACTTAACATAAACATACGTTTGGATAAAAAATATGGGTTGTAAAAACAGCTTCATTGCAAAAATTAGCGCACCGCACTACATCATACTCCCGTTCTTTTATTACCTGTTTCGGCGCACACTGTTGAGTTAATTATCTCATGTGTTTGAACATGAGACCGCCTTTGTGTTGAAAAGGTGACAGCGTGTGTGATATTCATGAGTGCACTAAAGGAAATAAATATGGTGCTAACTTTTTTTTATGATTTCTTATGAAACGAAATTATTATTCTTGGAATCATAAACGTAGCAGCAGCAGCCAATTTAATTATGGGATTGATACAAATTTTAACAGAGAAAAGCTATGTGTTTGCTTAATAAATGAGGCAGCGAAGAAAGAAATCTACTTACCATAAACAAACACCCTTCCAATTTAGATGTACGTGATGATGATGAAAGGGAAGAATATATATGACATGATTTGTTAGAATAAAATAACGCTCCATTATTATCTGACTGCGAATAATTATACAGTGTTAATTGAGTATGAGTTTGGTATGATGATATCTAACAGTTTTTTGGATTGTGTCCTTCTTCCCCGAATAATTTAAAAGAATTGAAGCATTCCGGGTGGTCCATAATTCTGCCACTTAAACCACTTTTCTTTGTACGATGCGAAACTGTTAATGCAATTACCTTTCAAAGGATACCTCCATCTGCTCTTAATACTCAAAAGAGTAGAAGCATTTTGTATAAAGAAAAGAGAATCATTATCACATCACATCTCCGATGAGAGTCTCTTGGAAGTAGCCCTATATAGCATATTATGCATATTTCTCATATGCCTAAAAAACATGGCACTGAAATAAAATATAGCTATGCACAATTTATGGAGAGGAGGTATAAAATTCATGAATAGAACGGAACGATGAAACTCGCGTTACACATAGATATCGCATTCTCATTTGGCATGGGACATTACCCAATCTCCCCGTTTGTGACGGTGAGCTGTAAATGGCATTTGTGGCAAGTGAAAGGCAGCGGACGGGAAAGGAGAGGAAGCTTGAAGTGGGCATGATGAGCATCTATGGTAAATGGTCCAGTTGCTATTCTTTGATTGTGTCGCTTTACACCAGAGCAACTTTGTCAGTGTCGGAGGAGCAAGCTTTCGTGGGAATGAGTATACACGGCCGAGTGCATACATTTGTATTGCATTTAAGGTTACATGACTTTTCTCATTTCCTCTCTTGAGATCACTTTTCATGTGATAGCTTGCTTTTATGTGTGGAACGTATAATGAAGTAATGATTCTTCAGGTATTAGCTAGAGCGGCTTTCATCCAACGACCTGGAACGCTATACGCTTGGAATATATGTAGATGCTTGATGACTTGATGTCATTCATTAGCAAGTTTACACAGTGCTCATGTAAAATGTGTCCCAGTTTCATACGACAATTTTGTTTGCGGATGGCTACGACTAGCTCTTTTTGCGTTGCTGAAAGGAAGGGAAAATTTACTTGGTACAGGTACGGGTTTACATGAGTATCAAACATCAAAGACCAATTCGATTAATGATTAGATGCCGACGACAGACAGGAAACTGTTACCGTGAATGTGAAGTCCTAGGATAATTTCTTGGTTAATTGGATTGACGCAATAACTTTCCACACATAGTACATATTCAGTCGGGGGAATATGACAACAAATACACCCTCAAGTCGTATTCAGTATCGCAATGATTTAAAGAGGATATATGTAGCGATGATTCGCAGTACATGCATGAATCCTTCAAAACGATATCTTGGTTGATTGAAGCATTGATCGCAAATATGAAAGACCGCATTTTATACACCCCAAACCGACCTCTTTTCACATGAGAGCATATGTAAATTATGCGAAACTTTAAGCTTTTCAATGTGTAACTCGTGAAATTTTCCACTCACCCACACATGGGTACACAAACAAGTGCTGTTGGTTGAAAAGAAACCCAGAAAGAAGGAAAATAGAAACAGATTGAAATTATCGTGTAATACTTTTTATATTACTGTGCAATGTTATGAAATATAAGTCTGGCTTGCGATTCAATATAGTATTGTAAAGGTAGTTTGAGTTGCCCCAAATGTTTCTAAAAATAGTCTTCATTCTACCAATCTGTGACGATGGGTTTAAAAGTTGGAGTCTTTCTGAATTTCCCCTCGTCCTCTCTGAACTCCTGAAGTCTCTTGGAATCGGTTCAGCAAAAGTATCAGAAACTGCATTTCAAGCAATTCTGTAATGATAAATTTTAATTACCAAATGGAAAACTTTCCCCTTATGAAGGTTTTATTAATGAAAGATAGTCACCTAGCTCCATAAAGTAACCAAGTATTAAAACTTTTTCTCCGCTAATGAGGAGCTAACCTGAAGTGATAGCTGGGTAGCTGTCAACTAGGTGACAGCGATAGATTGACGCTAAGAACCGGTGAAACCTTACCAGGTTCTGACAGCTGCAAACAAGTTACGGGATATATGCTGGTTCTGATTAAAGTAATCACATATATAGAAGTGGGTAAGCAATCTCAAATGTCGATGTGATTTATCCACCGAACCATATCTTTGAGCAAAATAGCAGGAACAATAATGCTTTGTATTTGAAAGACAAAGTGATTTTGAGCCTAAAGTCACTGAGCATCATGAGTTGATGAGTGGACAAAGATTATTTTCCTTTCCTTGTAAACAAAGTTGAGTCTCACGCTTCACTTTGCAATCCATTACATGTCAGCCCGCATAATGTAGTTGCGGAGTCTAATCGTATTGGAGTGTTGTTGTTGGGAAAACTACACAATAAGTTAGTGTACTCACGATTAGAGGTATTATGTCATTAAACAAGCATTACTATAAAGCTATTAAGGTTTTGGATGTTTGGATCTTACTAAAACTTTTGTGATAGAGTCATATAATATTGTTATCCCCATTTCCAACTTTTAGTAAACAGATGTGGAAAGGACAAGCACAAAGAAACTGGAAGAATGTCGATTGTTTGCCACAAGTAGCTTGCAACTAGGTAAAATAACTTTCCTATATGTGGTGAAAGCAAAAGGGAGCTCATGTAACATGCAGGACAGTCCTAAGTAAAAAGTTGTAAGCTCAGTCTTTACAAAAACTTGTGTTACAATCATCGCTCTTTCCCACCATCCCACCCAATGCAAGAGGATAACGTTTCCTTGTTCGGACTTTTTCTTTGTAGGTCGATATGACCATGCAACAGTGGAGGAGCCGGTCAGTGGAAGGAATCAACTTTCACATTCCCTGCATGACTATGAACGAACATAGTATTATGATCTGTGAAAGGATAAAATATATCTATCTATCATAATAAACAGTTTAGTTGATAATACCACCACAAGTAGTTCCCTTTGAAATATTACCTTCACAGATGTAAAAGCTCAACATCTGCACATCTAGATACTTTTTATAGATGGATAGGTGGCTGCTGCTCTCGTTCGTTCGTCAGTCTATATAAACTGGTCACGTCTCTTCCGTGAGCGAGTTTCGTTCTTACTATTTACAACTGGATTATGTGTCACAGTCACGAGGTTTGTGCTAGCTGTTACATACATGCATATACAAATATTTTATAATGGATGAGAAATCTATACGATTCGCCTTTCTCCTCGTGTTGCTGTTGCTGCTGCTCTTACTCCTACATTTGACTAGGAGCTCGACGTACGGCAAATTGAAAGTAATAAACGTAGTATTCAAGTTAAGTGAGCCTCATAATCCAAAGCATGACGTGATGGAGAACACTCTGTGGATGCATAAATATATGCTCTGAGCTAAGATCACAACTGACAGCTTCGAGAAAATTGATCACAGGAACCGTGTTTCCTCTTGACTCTGATGTGATGCCTCGTTTTTAAAAATCCTGTGATACCTTTTCAAAGTCTTTTCTTGCCTGCTAAAGTAATTGAGAAGTATCCGCTCAAAAAATAGAGATGTATGAGGGGTATGGTATGCTTACAAGTCTTTGGTCAACTAGACTAGTAGCTCAGCTCTCTCAAGAGTTTTGCTATTTACAACATCTTGAGCAGAATACCAATGAGACTTGTGTAGTTGTGTATAATCAGGAGTACTTTCTACGTGGCTCTAAAGACATCAAGAAGAGCAAGATGATTGAGAATGGAACTGGCATCAGTATTAGCAATATACGTATAGTAGCTACATGTATTAAATAATCGTTCACATCACACATTTACACATCTTGGGAGCAGTCACGCACTTTAGGTTTCGTTATTTATGAAAAGATCGCACGAATTGATGTTATTTTGCCACGAACGAAAACTACCTAACATTCCCTGTGCCTGGTTAGAATAGTGTAATTGTGAACATCTTTTTTGCATAACAATGAGCTACAAAGTCTTCCAGGGTATTTTGCAAAAAAAAAACGAGGACAATGTTTGTAAATGTATAGTATGTGTGCATGAGAAGAGCAAGTGTTGATCTAGCCATTAAATAGTATGCAGACATCGCAAACATACTTTTATGAATATGAATATGACAAGTAGAAATGTTGACAATCTCGTTTTTCTCCGAAAAGAACACCCTTGCATGAGTTGGTATACTTTGCGTCGCACGTCGAGGGCTGCAGATCCCTATTCTCCAACAGATTTCACAGAAAATTACACTGAAAAAAGACAGAATCTCTGCTTATTGCATTGCCAAGGGCTATATTTCACGAGCAAAACTAAAGAAGCTACCTGCTTCAACTGAGCATTGTATGGATCCCAGCTAATAGGTTCTGAAATATGTGTTACATCTCCGGATCCATATCCGACGGAGAATAACCAACATTTTTCCTGGCCCTGCCAGCTTCCTTATGATTTTGAGATCCAAATATAGTATATCATTATGAACATGGTGGTGTGTAGGCTATACCTACGACTGTGAACGTTGGATTACTTTCTACATGAAACATTCTTCTTTTTCTTTCCCTTGTGAGGCGAATGCAGTGAACCGGCCAATAATTCAGAACTGTGAATTGTTTAGTACTAGCTTCCAGCGATCACCAAAATTTGTTGGAATTCATCTTTCCTTTGTGCACACTATATTTGTTATTTTCATCGTACGTGCAGTTCCTTAAACTTGCATTTATTCTAGTCCACTCTTCCTCTTCTTACCTTCAATTTAATACCAGAGTTTGATAAAAAAAAGTAAGCCTTTATTTCTGCTGATTTAACGTCGAGTAATTGGATGTGATGGAGTTGTAACGTATTGCGAACAAAATATTATTACCAAGTTGAAAAATATCACAATTGATAACCACCTCAAAGGAACTACAAACATTTAGTTAGAGCCCTGCAGGCCCCATATATTTTCAAGATCCAGCTGCACATTTACGTTACTTCTGTTCAGAACATGCTATGATATCAAATTGAGCATGGCATGGCCTTAAAGTTCGTGTAGGTTACTTTTTTGAGAGAGAGAGCAAATGAATGTGCACAAATAGCAATAAAATGGGATAAGGAGAATTAAGACATTTATACTTTTTCCAAATTATTAGCTATAGTTGGAGGATTTAGATAGAGGCTTGGTATTTTGTTCGGTTAGCTTCAAGCATGTAAAGCCTGAGTTGTAGTGGATTTTTCTGATTTGTTCAAGCAAAAAATTATCTTGGAGGCTTTGCACAGATTTGTTTCGAAAAGAATTTTAGTATCGACAGCGTGGTGTAAAATGAAGACGTTAACGTTCGCAAGGACCACATTATTAGCGACTTTTGTGCTGAGTTGGGCATAAACTGTATAATTTTCTCTACTCGTTAAATATGCAAACGAGCATCAGCTACAATGGGAAGAATGCCATAATCTTTGTAAAAAGTGATTACACTAGTAGTCTTTTCTGACAATATAATTTTCTCTGAAAAATATGATCTTCATTTTATACCTCCTGGGAAAAATGGTTTTAACCAGTCAGTGCACCGCATTCTTGAAGACTACGCAACTACCGTGCTGATCCGTTCGGAGGTAATGGTGGCAAGCGTAATAATGGCGCAGTATATTAAATGCAAGCATTTTGCATATTATTATTTGACATCATACTACTGGGTGGCTGTTTTCGCATTTTCCCCATTTTTCGTCTTTTTTTGGAATTAACTCGGGAAAAGTGCTGAGCTGAAGGAATGCCAAGTGTAATTTAGAGGAGGGACGGTACGAGTAAGTAAAAAGTTATGACGGAGCGGTAGTGATGACACAACTTTTTGCAAATGGCTGGATGTTAAAATTCATTGTCTATGGTTTGTGGGCTCATAAAATCCTTTGTGCTCAACGCCCACAAAAGCGACGATTCGGAAGTGCTAGCTGCTAGTCTTCAGTTTCGGAGACTTGACTGCATTACGCATTGAAATCGCTCGACATCAACTGGTATGTTCCCATAAATACAATGCGTATATATGCATGTACAGAAAAAAAACGGATAGGAGATCGCGAACCCTTTTCCGTTGTGAATCTTGGCAAAAAGTTTGTCCTTGGAGGTGCCATTAAATGCACCCCCTCATGCTATATGAATATATTCGATTCTTTGACAATTTCGTAAGGAAATGTTATGCCGTGTTCGTTTTGTTGTTGGTTCTTCTGGGTCATGCCGCCCGTTTCTTTTGTACAAATTTCCTTTTGTCCTATCAAACTTGATGGAGAAGAAGAAGGAGAAAGCCAAAAAGGGAAAGTTTTTGAATCGACAGAACTTCCTTTTCTCAGTTGCTCATCCGTTCGGTCGGAAAGTAGATAAACGATACAATGATAATACTCTCTCCTCCTCTCTCTCCCCGAAATCTTGATTCCTTTACTATTTATGGTTAGTCACAAATTATATGTACATATATATAGGGGAAGTAAGGCTCGTTTAACTCTTCTATTTAGTATATTCCATTCATCCAGTCCCATAGGTATTTCCTCTTTGGAAAAGTTTTTTCTCAGCATTTTCACATGTCAAATGTAACATTGCGAAACGGGACATTTCGTTGAGCGCTCAATGATTTCTTTGGATTATCTATTATTCTTCTTTATATACCAGTAATTTAGGGATCGTCGAATATGGCGAAGAAAGAGGAAGAGCAACTTTCATTTTGAAACATGTGGGCTAAGTTCTTTCATGCATATTCTATCCATTATCCATATTTTCTCCTTTTTTCAACTATAGAACTCTTTCCTTTGACGTTAATGCAAGATGATACACCTTTTCCACTACGTACATTATGCAAATCCTTTACAATAAGTACACGATAGTTTCTGGAAATGAGAAAACTGCTTTTCGGCTCACTTTAGTTACTATATATGTACTGAGCATCTGACAAGACATTTAATTCCTAACTTCTCTATCCACCCCGTTTCCTGGGATGACAGCAAAAGACTGCTATTCAGATATTCAAAAATATACAATCTCCACATGAAGTCGAATTGCAGACCGTAAATCAAATGTAGTAAAACAGCAGGATGCTTGGGAGAGTGATGATATGGTAGGACGAAGAAACCCAAAACTAAATCCAGAGATTTTTTTTCAGTCCTTTCTCCCAGCTCCTCTGAAGACTTTTTTAAATATATTCTGAGTAAAAAAAACTTTATGTCTCCACCAATTTATGTTTTTGGATTTTTGCGAATCAAGTGTAATATGTGTGTAGCTTACACTTTGTGCCGAATTGTGATGCTGCTGACGATGCGATGAAGAGGAAAGAAGGAGAGAGAAAATTGTAGTGCTCCGGGTGAAGTGATGCATGTCTATACTTTTGAGTACTTTGTTGGCTAGGTAAACGTATGATTAGATGAAAAACTGGAAATTGTAGACAAGAGACGAAAATAACAAAATATATTTGTGAAAGTATAAAGTGTACAACTGGTACAACTATTACCGTAGATGAAGTGAAAGCACATGTATAGTACGTATTGTAATAGAAAGGGCAAAAAGCCAAAGGAAATCAACTTACAGAAAATAACATGCTACTTTACGTTACATATATACATAAATAGTAGGTAACTGGAGATAAGTATAGTGCTAATAGTTATTTCAACATGGTACATGGTTATAGTATTTCTCTCGGCTCACCAGCCAAAACAGGATAGACAAAAGCAACAGAAAAAGCGCTTATGTTCCGTTATATATTATAGCTATGGAGTGAAAGTATACAACTCGTAAGAGCAGCCAGCAGCTTTTCCTCATGCTTTTTGCTGCTCCTGTTCTGTTGCACATGGTCTTAAACATAAGCACTCATTCAGATAGGAATTTTAAGAGAGTTTATGAACTGAGGGAGTAAAATAGTGAAAGAGAGCCAAGCCAGGACACACGGATTTTATGTGGAGGTAGAAATGCCTTTCCTGAGTTTGTATATATTTTTTTATGTATGTGTTGAAGCATGTCGATGCCATGTACCTACTACTTTGTGTAAGCATGTATTTCTCATGTGAATAGGAGGAAAGTAAAGTAGCTTGTTGTAGTTGTACGCGAATATTATTCCCACGATTATGTCTCTAGCCATGCAGTAGAGTCGAGTTTCGTCATGCATCTCCCTTACATCCTTGCCACTGCATTGCCAACAAATTTATATAACTCTTTAAATGTTCATCCGGACATAATGTATATTTTGTTTTCTATTATCATCATCATCCAGCCAGAGGCATATCTCCATTTCCATTATATTATATCAATGTACTCGGAATTTCCTGCTTGTACTACTTACTTGGACCCACTTGTACCTAGTAATATCGTATCCAGAAGCTACGGAAAACATGCATTGTTTACGCACTAACACCAATTCTCACAAAAAGGTATACAGGAAAGCAAAAGTGTACATTCAGCTAGGCCAAACAGGATAGCCAAAACGTCTGGACTGACTTTCCTATTTTTATTCGTGTTAAAACGTTGTCGTCCTGAGCATATATACTGGGCTCGTAATATCATCAGGAGAAAGTTGGTGCAGCTTTTTGTTAAAACTTTGAAATGAAACGAGTTGGAGTCAGTCGCTAGTATTTATAGCTACGTGTTGTTGATGATCGTGCATCTTTATCAAAGGAGCATTATACATTAGCCTAATTTTATTTTGCATCCTTTTATTTTAATATTATCTGATATCTATATATTTATATATCATGTTGGAATATACCAATTATACTGGTTTATCCCTCTCCTTTCACCAATAAGCCACATAATATGTATTCACTCAGAATTATTACAATCTAATATCATGTGCTCAAATTTCCATGCTCCCGGATATGTGTGCTTAGTGGCTTCCTCCTGAGGCTTCAAGATCATTATAATGGGGTGCAACCATTTAATGGGAATCACTTTTCGGCATGCCTATCGGTCTGTAAATCTTTGCTTACATTATATCTCGACGGATAGGTTCAACCTAGGTAACTGATACGTGTGGCATCATATTCATAATAGATGTTGCATGGGGTGATCTGTTAGTGCTAGCATTTATAAAGGTGTCTTATTTGTTAACATTCTTTCTCGCGAAAGAAACGGTTTAACTTTTGAACTCCTGTTTTGGCATTGCATGGAGCAGTCTTAGTTTGAGAGGCTTAAGTAATCAATTAGCACATTGTCCATATTGGTTGTAGACGGAAAAATATGATTTGTTACATGCTGTTATAAAGATTTCAACCAGCCTACACCCTACCATGAAATCTGACCTTTTGATGGCTTGAGTAAGCCATTTCTCAGTAAGGAGCTGACAGTTTAACTACACACAGCATTACAGTTTTCCTTGAAGCTCCTCGCTGCATGATTACATCTCCATTGCGGCTTTATTTTCATATAGTCTTTCCGTGGAGTTATTTTCATATTTATTTTCCAGCACGTCCACACAACCAACGTATGGAGCGCTGAGCAACAAATAATTTTGAATTTTACAAACTAAGTAGGATGCATTCATCTTCATCTATGAATAATCATCACTGTGCCCCTGGAATTCCCAGAGTATCGGGGGAAATGTTCCTGTAGGTGAAATTTAGCTCGTTTCTCTTGTTTTCTACTTTGTTCGTGATCATGATGATGATGATCATGCGATAACCTCAGATAGATAGTGCCGGAGTGTGAATAACTACACAAACAAAGAAGCTTCAGCTCTATTACGAAACTCGGAGGAGAAAATGAGCACCACAAAATATAATTTCAAAAGAGAATGAAGATGGAATGCTCAATTTTCTTTTAAATCAATAGCTTAGTGTATCTCACAAGGCTGAAAAAGTAGATTCATGGCAAGGGTGATGTGCATGATGCTCATACGGGTACACACACGCGCCCGTTGAGAATACCATTGCCATTAATCATTGAAACTGCTACTTAGTCACGTAAGATATTCTACGTCTGCTATAAACAATTCAATGAGCAGTCCATATTACGGTTACCAAACTATACATGCATAAACCAACCATGTTCTCCAAGGTATGCCTAAAAAATCTAGCATCTTTTTTCCTCTTGGTCTTTCAATTTCAATTCTATGAAAAGTGGGCTGAGGCCGTTGTGTGAATCCCCTTTTATGACTTTAAAGATAGTAGGAAGGAAGGAAATCTTAGGTTTCTACTCATAAATGACATTGCCTCTAGAAACACTTACTTTTCTCTGCTAGTTGTATATCGCACCTCCATTTTGATTCCATTCCTTTTCACTGAACCACGTCTAAATTCCTCAGCCCGAAGGATATAAAAGCAGTTAACTGTTACGTGGCGAAGCATTCCCCATTTTTATTCTGAATACTATAAGTAAGCATAAAGCCAACAGATGCCAAAACAACTTTCGCCACGGTGTCATTCTCAATTAAACTTTTTTTTTTGGTGGAAAGTTTTAGAATAAAAAGAAACCCAAGAAAAGGAAAGAGGTCCAAAACGCCCGCCTGTTACTTTTAAACGAAAGGACATATTTTTTGTATTCAAATTGAAATTGTGCAGTGTTTTCCTCTGAATTTCGTAAATGAAATGATGGAACGTCTCCCCAACTGTCAAATATATACGGAGCCAAGACCAACAGCTCCCCAAAACAATTTCAGTTATACCCAGTCCTCCTCCAGCAATGGGAAGCAGGGAACTGAATCAACTGATAACGTCAGTAGTCAAACAAAAACTCTGTGGCTTACATACAAAATGGCAAATTTAATTACGACTTTGGATAGATGATATTTGACTGAATATGAGAGTTTTTGTGCACATCCCGCAGAGAAAGTTATATTAGAGGCCAAGTAAAACAATGCGCATAACTATATGTTCCTGGAGTGAAATAAATGAGTATGAGTAGCACGTATACAATCATTTCCCTTTTCTAATTTTCTTTTTGTTTTCACATCTGCTTCAACTCGTTCTTATGATATTCAATATGAAAGCATTAATGGATTGGATTCCCATGAGACAAAGTTATAAGGAGGGAGGAAAACTAACTTAGGGAAAACCCCAAAGGCAACCCTAATATGTATCTCATTTACTTTTTTTCCTTCTTACTTTAATATGCTTGAACCAGAAAGTTTAGTAACAGTCTTTCTTTTCTTGTGGCATTTTTTACTTTTATTTTAATCATTTGTTTCCACAAAGAGTGAATGATGGAGTTATGCATAATATAAGTTTGAGTATTATGTACAGGCAGATTTTTCTTAAAATTTCCAAAATTACAATGAATTTGCCAACTTTTCTTTTCTCTCCAGCCACAGTCACTGCCAGCTAATAATCACGTACGATGATGACGTCATCAAACTGTGTGAAGTTTAATAGTCTCCGCAATATTTCAAGTTTTAGTGGGGTTTCGCAACTGCCAATTTCGTTGAGATAAAAATTCAATTAAACGAGCCGCTGATATTCTTTTCCGTTACCAGTTCAGTCCATTGGCAGAAACACAGAGAGAGAACTACGTGTGTTTGTGGTGGAAGCTGCCAAGAAGGAAACAAGATGCTGATTTATTAAATTAATAAGAGTTGCTGAATTAATCTGCATGATTTCCTCTGGAAATGGGTTTCTCTGAAAGAGCTCCCAATATCTATATGTGTGGCTAGTGAAAGCGACAGAGGGGGAGACCAGTGGCATAATAATCTTGCGGAAAGTGGTTTGCCTATAATGTAAAACATAAATGTGGAGTAAACGTTCATTGAGTACTTAGTCTTTCGCGAATCTCATTAGGAAAATCCATGAATCTTCCGGTCTCCACCATACGGATTCAGAATCCATTGCATCCAACCAACCAAACCATGCCATATACCAGACCAGGCTTGGTTTCGTGTGTATATATCTCAGCGGCTAAAGTACACCCATGTATGTAAACTAACGTAAACGTTTACTAAAATACTGAGAAATATTGAGCCGCGCTCGTTCCCACTTTGGTTATTGCTGCAAACGCAATCTCATCACTTATATATAACCATATATATTGAGTATTGGACATTTTGCTGAGGAAAAAGTTGATCTTCTCTCGCTTTTATTTGACTTTATGAAGAGGCTGTAAAGGGTAAGTGGCTGCCGAGCATGATGCAGAGAAAAAATGTATTATTGGTTCGTTACTACGATGCGAAAGAGCAGGTTTTCCATTTGTATTTTGTAGCAATGGGAATTCCGAGTGGGAAAAGTAAATTGTGAAAGGACGCACAGAAGGTTCCATTCTATCCGCTTTAAGGAAGAAGCTTTACTCCGCTCCGTTATGAAAGCAAATAGGAAAATGGACTAATGATTCCCTCCTCTGGTGCTCGTAATCAATGGAATGACTTTTCCAATGTGTCTGACTAATACAAACAAATGTGTGGCTGTAAATCATATGAGGAGAAAGTGTTTTGCTACAGAAAGAACCTACTAAATCATGTTGTAAGCAAACTGTAAATCTGGTGAAGTTGTGCAATTCCACTCGCACTGCGGAATGGATTGAATGGTATTATTGGCATAGGAGTTGACATGAAAAATATCCGCTTGTGCCTTATATATTCTGTTGTTGAATATGGGTGGGTGAAATGGAAGAGTGAGCAAGGGAAATGCACACAAGTGCTTTCACGGAGTGAACTTAACTTTTAAGCAAATCTCTCAACGCCGTCCCAAGTCTCATTTTCCTTTATTGAATGCTTTTACACAGGAGGCCCGTCCATGAAGAGGAGACAGCGGAGAACAAAAGAATAGCGTATATTGTTGCGACCGCGACAGGACTGATTTTCTTTGCTGCATTTATTCTGATTGCTGTAACACTGAAGATGACACCCAAAATCGATGAAATACGTATGGAACCTTTTGAATTTTGAGACTGTTGAGTGCTTTGCTTGCTTCATTATTTACGCTTTGACAGACCTTCTGTTGTGCTTTTGCCAATTGTTTGTTGATCTTTGCGATTCGGCTTTTCCCATTTTCTTCATCAGAAAATTAACAACACTGCAAATTCATACACACCTATGTTAAATCCATCAAACTCATATTTCTTTAGGCTGCACAATGGAACATCTTGCTTTTCAGGATGAGTTTTTCATCACTTTTCATAATACTACACGACGGGAATCAAATATTCATTCAGTGTTGCAACTGTTTGTCACGAAAAGAGATAAGCGTAATGAACAAAGCTCCATTAAAGAAATGAAACACTACATGAAAGAGGAAGCAGTACAAATCCTCCTTTTGATTAGAGTTTGAAAGCCATATCAGCAATTAACACTAGTTCACAACTCACGAAAAATTTCTACGTCATTTACATTTGCAATGTAATCCTGGACAATGAACAATCCATTTCAAAATTGAAGTGATTGTACATTAAGGACAAGGTAATGCTAAAGGTAATACAAGATGATGAAAAATACGAACAGTTGTAGCAACTTTTTCTCTATAATGACAAAAATCGGGATACAAAAAACCAAGCTAGCAACTGTTTCTTCATTTCCGTGGGAAAAGTAACACACACAAGTGTTAAAGCATATAAAATCATACTTTTGTAACACGCATTTCATCTAATGGTGATCGACCAGGGAGAAAGAATTTGTCAAGAAACTGGATGTTCATCAACCCATTTTAAATACTTCACAGATGAATTCCCCCCAATTCTTTCTTTGTAGCACAAAGAGTATAAGAAAATTCTGGGAAAAAGTTGCTCAAGAACTGCTCACTATAATCCACCTATAATCTGATAAAAGCAGTTTTTATACTTGGAAGCAAGATGCTTCCTTACGGTCTGGCATGGATTATGCTCAAAAAATAATATCATTAACCAAAAAACATTCAAGCCAAATGTGCAAACTTTTGACATAGCCACACATTCCCTGTCAAAAAAGCACTTTTATTCACATTATCCACCACCAAGAAATTGTACAAGTGGGAGTTTTGAGTAGTGTGATAACGCCCTCCTTGCTCCCACACCGATTTCCTGTAAATGATAAAAGAAATTGAAGTATTAAATATTAACTCGAGCACCTTATCAACGACATGAACTTTAACACTGAGGTCTTCTTGGTGGGTTTTCCTGATATTATCCACGACGGATCACGCTGCAATTAATCCAAGTGTCGAAAGAAGGAAAAGGTATTACTGAACTCGGTCATGCATCTACTAGCTATTTTCTAAATATTCACGAGTTTCATGTAATTGCGAGCAAAGCAATTCTTTCTTATACGAATGGGATCATTTTTCGTACTAAGTACGCTTTTATGACCGGGAGGCTTCGCAGTCACTGACCATTATTCCTTTCTTTCGGCACACTTGGATAATTGTAGGCGTGATCCGTCGTGGATAATATCAGGAAACCCACCAAGAAAGACCTCAGCTGTTTAAAGACTTCATGTCGTTGATAAGTGTGCTCGAGTTATATTAATACTTACAATTTCTTTTATCATTTACGAGACATCCGCGCGGTGTGAGCAAGAGGGCTTATCCACTTACTCAAACTCCCACTACTGTACATATTTCCTTGGTGGTGGATAATGTGGAATAAAAGGGTAGCTTTTTTGAGCAGCGGAATGTGTGGCTTGTCAAAGTTTGCACATTTGGCTTTGAATGTTTTTTGGGATGCGGTTAATGATATTATTTTTTGAGGCTAACTGCCATGCCAGACCGTAAGGAATAAGCAATCTCTGCTTCCAAGTATAAAAACTGTCTTTCTATCAGATGTATAGGTGGAATTATGCTGACGCACGTTTCAGTGAGCAACTTTTTATCCCAGAATTTTCTTATATTCTTTGGCCTACAAATTAAAAGAATTGGGGGGGAATTACATCTGTGACAGTATTTAAAATGGGTTGATGAACATCCAGTTTCTTGGACAAATTCTTCTCTCCCTAGTCGATCACATTAGATGAAATTGCAGTTCGTTACAAAAGATATTGAATTTTATATATGCTTTAACACCTTTGTGGTGTTACTTTTCACGGAAATGAGAAGAACAGTTGTCTCATATAGCTTCGTTTTTAGCCTGAGTTTTGTACAATCCAGCAGAAAAAGCTAGGGCAACAACTGTTTCGCTTATTTTTCATTCATCTTGTATCTTTAGCATTACTTCTTGTTCTTAATGTACAATCACTTCAATTACTTGAAATGGATTGTTCATTGTAGAAGGATTACAATTGCAAATGTAAATGATGTAGAACATTTTTTCGTGCGAGTTTGACTATTGGTGTCTAATCTGGCTGATATGGCCTTCTCACAACTCTTAATCAACAGAGGCAGGATTTGTACTGTTTCCCTCTTTCATTTTGTAGTGTTTACATTTCTTTAATGAGCGTTTGTTCATTGCGCCTTATCCTCTTTCCTGACAAACAGTTCTGCAACACTGGAACTGAATATTTTGATTCCCCGTCGGTATAGGATTATGAAAGTGATGAAAAACTCATCCTGAAAAGCAAGATGTTCCATTGTGCAGCCTAAAGAAATATGAGTTTTGATGCGGATTATACATAGCGTGTGTCAATGGAGATTGCAGTGTTGCTTCATTTTCTGATGAAGAAAAATGGGAAAGCCCGAATTCGCCAAAGATCAACAAACCAATGGCAAACAGCACAACAGAAGGTCTGTCAAAGCTACCGTAAATAAATGAAGCAGCAAAGCACTCACGAGTCTCAAATTTCATTCAAAAGGTTCCATACCGTATTTCATCGATTTTGGCGGTGTCATCTCTCCAGTGCTTGTACAGCAATCAGAATAAGATGCCAGCCCAAAGAAAATACAGTCCTGTTGCAGTGGCTACAATATACGCTATTCTATTTAGTTCTCGCCATGTCTCCTCTTTTCATGGACGGGCCTCCTGTGTAAAGCATTCAATAAAGGAAAAGAGACTTGGGACGGCGTTTGAAGATTTGCTTCAAAAGTTAAGTTCACTCCGTGAAAGCACTTGTGTGACATTCCCTTGCATCACTCTTCCATTTCACCCACCACACATACCTTCAACACAGAATCATAATAACGGCACAAGCGGATATTTCATTCCATGCTCAAAACTCCTATGCCATAATACCATTCAATCCATTTCCGCCAGAAGCGCATGTTGGAATGCACACTCCACCAGATTTACAGTTTGACTTACAACCATGATTTAGATAGTTTCTTTCTGTAGCAAAACACTTTGTTCTCCTCATATGATTTACACCACACACTTGTTTGTATTAGTCACGACCACATTGGAAAAGTCATGTCCATTGATTACGACACCAGAGGGAGGAATGCAGTAATTTAGTCCATTTTCCTATCTTGCTTCTCTATAACGGAAGCGGAGTAAAGCTTCTTCCTTAAAGCGGATAAATGTGAACCTTTTCTGCTGCGTCCTTTTCACAATATTACTATTTCCCCACTCGGAATTCCCATGCTACAAAATACAAATTGGAAAACCTGCCTCTTTGCGCATCGTTGTTAACAACCAATAATAATTTTTTCTCTGCATCCGATGCTCGCAGCCAAGCTTCACCTTTACAGGCCTCTTCATAAAAGTCAAGCATAAAAGCGAGAGAAAAAGATCAAACTTCTTTCCTCAGCAAAATGTTTCCAATACCTCCAATATATACCTAGGTTTATATGATAAGTGATGAGATTGAACGGAGCACTGTCGTTTGACCGAGCAAAACCAAAAGTTTCGCGGAACCGGAAACGCGGCCTCAATTTTCTCAGTATCTTAGATAAACGTTTAAGTTATTTTACATACATGGGTGCTACTCTTAGCCCGCTGGATAATATACTCACGAACCAAGTCTGGTCTGCGTACTATGCCATGCGCTTTGGTTTGGTGGATTGCAATGGAGTTCTGAATCCGTATGGTTGGAGACCGGAACGATTCATGCCGATATTTCCTACATGACGATTCGGCAAAGACTAAGACTCAATGAACGTTTACTCCACCATTATGTTTTACATTTATGAAGGCAAACCACTTATTCACGCAAAGATTATTATGCACTGCGTCTCCCCTCTGTCGCTTTCACTAGCCACACATATAGATTTGCGGCAGCTCTTCTCACGAGAACCCCATTTCCAAAGAGGAATCATGCCCAGATAATTAAAACAGAACTCTTATTAATTTAATAAATCAGCATCTTGTTCCCTTCTTGGCCAGCTTCTACACAAACCACGTAAGTTCTCCTCTGTGTGTTTCTTGCCCAATGGGACATGAACTGGATAACGGAAAAGAATCATCAGCGGCATCGTTTAATTAATTTCTTATTCTCAACGAAATTGGCAGTTGCGAAACCCCACTAAAACTTGACAATATTGCGGAGACTATTAAACTTCACACAGTTTGATGACGTCATCATCGTACGTGATTATTAGCTGGCAGTGACTGTGGCTGGAGAGAAAAGAAAAGTTGGCAAATTCATTGTAATTTTGGAAATTTTAAAGAAACAATCTGCCTTACATAATACTCAATAACTATATAATTATGCATAGACTCCATCATTCACTCTTTGTGGCAACAAATGATTTAAAATAAAAGTAGTTAAAAAATGCCACAAGAAAAGACAAGACTGTTAACTAAACTTTCTGGTCCACAGCATATTGAAAGTAAGAAGAAAAAAAAACAGATAAATGAATCCAATTAGATTGCCTTTGGGGTTTTCCCCATAAGTTAGTTTTTCCTCCCTCCTTATAACTTTGTTCATGCGGGAATCCAATCCATTACATGCTTTCATATTGAATATTCATAATGAACGAGTTGAAGCAGATGTGAAAACAAAAGAAAATTAGGAAAAGGGAAATGATTTTTATACGTGCTACTCATACTCATTTATTTCACTCCCAGAACACTATAGGTTTATTGCCGCATTGTTTTATCTTGCCTCTAATCTAACTTAAACTCTGCGCGGATGTGCTTTTTCTGCCACAAAAACTCTCATATTACCAGTCAATATCATCATATCAAAGTACGTAATAATAAATTTGCCATTTTGTATGTAAGCCACAGGTTTTGTTGATACTGAGTTATCCAGTTGATTCCATTCCCTGCTTCCATTGCACTGGAGAGGACTGGGTATAAACTGAAATTGCTTTTTTGGCGGAGCTGTTGAATCTTTGGCTCCGTATATATTTGACAGTTGGGAGACGTTTCCATCATTTCGATTTTACGAATACAGAGGAACAAATCACTGCCACCAATTTCAATTTAATACAAAAATATGTCTTTCGTTTAAAAGTAACAGTGCGGCGTTGGACCTCATTTCTTTTCTTGGCGCATTCTTTTCATTCTAAACTTTCCACCGAAAAAAACAAAAGTTTAATTGAGAATGACACCGTGAGCCGAAAGTTGTTGTCCCTGTTCTTAGGCATCTGTTGCCCTTCTACTGCTACTTATAGTCCATTTCCAGAATCCCAAATGCGGGAATGCTGCGCCACGGTACCAGTTAACTGCTTTTCACTATCCTTTCGGCGCTACCGCGACGCAACATACGACCGTGTTCAGTGAACGGATGGCAATCAAAATGCAC
>LJIJ01001584.1:0-40729 GCA_001718145.1 Orchesella cincta
TGTATTCTTATTATTTTTTTTTTTTTTTTTTATATTATACCCCTTCAAAGAAAGAAAGATAGCTCATAGCTTGGTTTACTTTGCATGCACTGATTTCTTAGTCATAGTGCTCTGTATTTTAGGTGAGAACTCATAAAAAATTTAAAATTGAAATAAAAACTGATAAGTAAAATCTGTTTTGGATTCTAAAGATTTTAAACGTGAGGGAAAAAGGGATTTGAGATTGTCATTCTGAATTATTAGAGCCAACACTGATCCGTCATAATCATCAGCATGATTCCCCGAAGGTATTTTTTCTGATTCATCACGCTACATATTTTTGAGCATACTCAATATTTGTCCATAAGCACTAACGGTTTTCTGGGCTACGCCAGTTCGTGTCAAAAAGGTTTCATTTGAGTTTTCACATCCTCGGCTCTCGCTCTTTACTATTGACACTGACATTGGGGATGATGATATGTCTGTCATTTTTTGGAAATATTTTTGTATCCTACCAAAGGAAATATTATTACTATCCTAAGGTACAAATCATTGTGGGAGGGCGTGCTCTTATTCTTTACTTGATTTTTTCAACAGTCATCATGGCAAGCAATGAAAATCCTTTTCTTTTTTATTACAACAACTTGAATATATCCTAAAGTCATCCATAATTTCCAGTAGATATCTAGAGGGAGATGCGGTTAGTGGCAGGTGACGAAATAGCACTTCGGCGTACCTCAATGATACCTTGTCAAGAAAGATCAATCATTGTTGCTAGATTAGTGGTAATTTCTTTCATACTGTGAAAGGACACCATGTAATCGATACGACAAAAGATCGCTGCGCTCTTTTCGGTGTTGTAAACTTTGCTGTTTCATCGGTATACAAAAATGCTGATGATATTGACAGAGTGGCAGAAGGTCTACTTTATCATGGTTTAAGTTGGACTAAAAAATTTCTCAAATCACGATCTCATACCAAAAAATACCTTGACTTGAGGGAGTTAAAAATTTGTATCGAGGTAAAATAAAAGATCTTTTTTCTCGGAAGTCTGCCAATTGTCTCGATTACAAACTGTTTTATCACTTAGCGTAGTCAATTCAGGGTCCACACCTTTTTCTTTCTCGTTCCCTTCCCAAAAATAGACTTTGAGTTAAATCAAATGAAGGGATTAGTTCTCGCCTACGCACACGTAGGTACAAATTGAATGATTTAGAATTTAGAGCTGAGAATAGGAAATGTCGGTATTTTTTTATTGTACAGGATAATTATACACTGGAGTCTGCATTGTGTGCTTTACAAACATTTTATAAAAGGTTGCAACCCTTTTGAAAATAACGATCGTTAAATTCAGGGGTTCTCGCCACGTTTATTACATATTAATACAAAATGCTATAATATTTTAGCCTATATTTAATTCTTTTTGGATTCATCCCATGAAAAGCTAATCCCAACGTTAGTTGGTCCCACAGCAGCCCTGTATATTATTAGCAATGGAGAAGATGAGCTGATTTCTGCCGATGACAGTAAATCTGGCTCACAATATCTGAAAAATTAAAAAGGGCTAAGTATAAAAAATTGTATAAGAATAATTGATGAATTTGGTTATTTTACGATACCTTAATCTCAATACGAATCCTGATTCGAACAATTGATGAACGGTTAAAAAATTATTTTGGCAACCACGAGACAGTGAAACAAGATCAACTGTATCAACAGTCAATTGTAATCTGGTATCCACAAGGTTTGGCGACACTGTAAACGTGGAGAAAGTGTTCTGGTAGTAGTCTACTGGTTTCTCAGGCCATACAAGGTTTCCTGATGGTTTGTCAAGATGAGCGTGTCCGTAAGTGTAGCCTGTTGCCTCGTTGTACCCGAAAGCAAAGTACTCCAGTAAAAATTCTTGCCCCTTTGTTGACGTAAATGAGAGGAACAGGAGTGGTCCCAATACTCCAACGATTTCTCTACCCGTTTCCTTGTCTCTATTTGTGACACAATTAGGGATTAAATCAATTTTTAGTATTAACTGATTCGCAATTTTTTATACTTTTGTAATAAACATTTACTTACATTTTTGCCTTAACCTGCAAGTCCCCATTTTCGTCAACCGAATAGATTAAGACATGGTCACTTTCCGAAACGAAAGTTGACTCATGCATAAGAAATTTGGTTTCCCATTTGTGTGTCCGAATGGTCCAGATGCATCGCTCGTCATTTTTACTCTGCTTGTAAGTAATGAATCCCCCTTTGGACACCAACAAATCTCCACAGTTTGCTAAAATTGTTAAATAACTCATTATAAACACGAACCACTGTGAGGTACTGTAATTTTGATTATTTTTTAAATATATATATTCTAGCATACTGCTGTTAAGCGCATCAGCAAACTCCAGACTTCTTCCGGAATCCAATGCTGTTTTTTCGGCCTGCTTAACCGTTCCAGTTTGTCGATCTACAACAATTTTTAAAATAAAATATAAAGAATTCTTACTTGCCAAAGTTATTTAAAAATGCAAAGGCTGTATACCTGAGATTGCTGCTCCAACTACTCCCAAGTAAATCAAAACTAGTGTGGAAATCAACATTTTCCCCAGCTGAATTGGTTTTGTATGGTATGTTATGATGGTAGAAAGGTTATTAGATTGATGTCTGAAGAATTACCACCAAAAACTTGCGTATTTATAGAAATTATTCAAGAAATGACCCGAGAGTAGTTGTTTTTGCATTTGAAATTACGCGTTACAAAAATATTCAAATATTAATTCAATTTTCAATATCATCTTCACACATACATATTGACTGAACTTGAACTTCCGGTTTCAACATTCTATTTCCAATTAATTCAATGAAAACTATGAAAAGATGCAACCTGTTTACATAAAGCTATGGTGTTACGATGTACTTGAGCAAATTACAACAAAAAAAGAGCAACGTATGATCGTACGCATGCCAAATTATCAGAATTGGTTATCTGGTTTACTAGATGAATGAATGAACGCGTAGTAGTAAAATGCGCATGGCACACATGCAGATATGTGCACAGATTACATAGTAGACATGTTGATATTGATTGTTTTCTTGCACTGCTGCACATGAAACGATTAGTCGAGATAAAATCGTTCACAAATTTGCCATTGATTTATGTATTGAACTTATCACAAGTCATTGACAATGTGACGCATCCTTTTCAGATGAATCTGCCGCATGTTTATTTTAAGGATATACTAGGCATTCCCCAAAAGGATAAATAACTATATACATTGCAAATTTGAGCAACGCTTGTTATTCTTCCGCGAACTTGCCCTTGCAATTAACCTGAACTTGCGTGTTCAACACAAACCTTGCATTTATCAACTACAACTAGCTCTGCTGCTGCTGCTACTACTTCAACTCAGCATACATGAACTTACAAAGGATCAACATAAATATTTTAGTCATACACCGGAAATGAATTTTTGTTGGAGGAAGTTCAACCACCAGTTTCAATATTAGATGTAGACCTACCCTGTGAACTTTTTTCGAAACCCATTTGTGGTGTACGTTCCATTTATTTTTTATTATTTTGAAGTCACACAACCAGTTCTGCCATTCATTACGTAACGTGTCACGTAACGCAAGTTAGTCAAAAGTCTTGAGAAAGATACAATCTACTACAAAGTGACGAGGGACCTAACCCACAGAAGTATAACTCATACTGATCCAGAATCACGTTTAAGTTTAACACTTTACATAAACACAAGAGTTTCATTTAAAATTTACGACTTGAAAAAAAATCTTGTAATTTTAAAAGTTCATATTATCCCAACCTTTTTTACCTTCTTTTTCATTTCCAGTAGGCAAAAGTAGAAAATCTAGATTCTTAGGGGTTTTTACCACACATCCTCTTATCTATTGATCATAAAACCCCAAGAATTAAACTTCTGTGCAGTGTGACTGCATTAGGAGAACATGCCACAGTCTAAAAATCTACTTTTAAGTATACCTAAACTGTAATAGTCACTGGACAAACCAGAAACAGAGGGAGAGAGAGCTGGATCACCGACAGTTTTTGTTTTCCCGACGCGTCCTTTAATGTGGATCTTAAAGAAGCAAATCGTGTAGCAGGAAAAAAACGACATGAATTATAGCCTCGATTATCTATTTTATTCATGCTTACTGGAGATTCCTTGACACATCCCTATCGTCAACCTCGACCATTTTCCTGGAGCACAAACTGACCGTGTCAGTGTGGATGGATGAAAAAAACACATTTTGTGTCTGGAGTGATATCGAAAAATAAATGTCATGAATGCTCATGTTCTTTAAAGAATGATAGTAGACATTAGTACCTTGCCCAGATACCCCTTTTTATCGTTCAACTTTTTCTTTCCAGATCACTAGGGCTGTCTCGCATATAAAACAGTGACACACACTATATACCATTTAAGATTTTGTTAGCATAATACATGAGTTTGTTAGTAATTTCCACAATAAAATAACCATCAACTGAAAAGTCAACAGAAATTGATAACAGAAAGCAACACCGCCGACCTGGACCCGACCCATATCATCGCTTGTCCACAACTTTTGAGAACCAATGGGCTAGTTTTCTAACCATATACTATCAATTCTTGTCGAAAAACGTGTCAGCTCTATAGAATATATATACTGACACTGGTAAAAAAGTGAAACCTGAGCACAGCAAAAATCGTTGATATAATACTGCATATATTGTCATTGCCACCTTGAATGTCACTTTTATTTTAAAAAGGTGGTCACCACAGAAGCTGTAAAGCCACTCTATAAGAAAGTAAATGTAATTCAAATCGTTACTCAACCCTTCTCGTGGACGAATATTATATGCGCAGGTAGTAAAAAGGTCTGTCTTGGATAAAAGTCACGATCCATCAGGTGAAAAAGTTGAAGGCGAAAGAAGACGGATATCAGAACAAATGGAACAAGTTTTTGAGGTTACTCCAACCTCCTATAAATGAACATCGTATGTAATCTTCTTCTTCAACTTCAATGCCTATGTTGTTCTTTCTCAGTTCTCTCCTCAAGTCATTTATTGATCTTGTGTCCCTTTATTGTTTCACCGCTCTTCACTTTTCTTCTTTGCTCCATGCTAGTATTTTATTTGCTTCCCATAAAAACCCAACAATGTTATCATTTTGATGGTGATCATGACTTTGGGATGGCTTGATGATAGCTATAAAATACCGTTTCTAGTTCCCACACACGAAATCGTTATCATCACCTTTTTTTTCATCGCTTTCTTTGTCAGCAACTGGAAGGTTGGGATGCTGGTGATGATGATGACATGACTTTACAAATGGCGAGGGCAGTAAAACAAGAGTGATGAACAGGAGGATGTTAATAAAAGTGCATTCATGTGTTTGCGAACAAATTGTTTCTTTTAGGGAGATGCCGCACAGTTTACTTCAATATTATTCCGAAAAGGAGTGCGCTAAAAAGCTTATGCATTCTAAATAAGTGGTTTGAAATCATGCCAGATGGTAAATTCATAACAATTCTATGTAGGTATTAGTGTAATCGCATTTTTATTCTCAGATTGATAATTTTTATAATGATTGAGTTTTTTTTTGCAATGCATACCAAAAAGCATCTAATTATTATTCGACGAAAAAAATTCAGTGGAATTTAACAAACTGGCCATTTCACTGAATCTCTAGGCTTCCAGTTGAAACTGATCTTATATCAGTCGGCTGTAAGCTGTTAGGAATAAGATTAATCCTACTGTGTATTCAAATGATTTATGACGTGACGTCAGAAGGCATAAGGTACGTAGTAAAGGTCATGGAGTTCATGGGAAATGTTCATTCATGATTTAAATATTTTTGAAAACGACATTATTTGAGGCTTCAAGCATTTTCAAGTTGATCTGCAGAATAGAACTATTTAAAATGTGCTCTGCATGCAAGTAATCCAGGTAATCTACTTACAACCAAAGTGTTCCCATCTTGTTTCACAAATTACATCTGAATATACATTCTTTAGATTCCTGGATGGGGTTCGAGCTTTACTTGTTGATATCCTACTCCATCACCATCATCGTACGTGCTCGTGAGGAATGCTGAAGACCTAATTCATATATTTCGACGAATATTTAGAATATCACTTTCCAGAAGACAGGGATATTAATAAGGGGCGGTCTGGATAAACCACGGCTCATGCAATACATTTACTTCTCCATTATAAACCAAACCAAGTCATTTTTCTACCTTACAAAGTTGACTTTGAAAGATTAGCCTCCTTTCCTAATTTACCATTATGGAAATTTGTGATTGCTCACAAGAACAAGATAATTTTCTCCTCTTCCACGCTCTACTCTACTACACCATCACATCATCTCATTTTAAAAGATATTAATCAACTCTGCCGATAACTCTCCCTGATTGAGTTAGCAAAAGAGGTGAGGTGTTGTTTATCTTCATTGCACATGCGCAATTCATTATCTTCACACCTTTGAATTTCATTATATTCCAGAATAGAGTAGAATTATACCCAGTAGTTGTTTTTGTTTGTTACAAAACAAGAACACAAACTGAATTCAAAGTTGGCACATCAAAAATTCACTCCTTGGAAAACAACACAAGATTATACTTACCATACTGGCCTAAATGGAAAGAAAAAGCAGATATAAAAAACGTATTAATTTTTTGCACAGCATTTTTTGGAATGATTTGATTTTTGTTCATTAGTTTTATCAACAAATGTTATTTATTGCACATCAAATGGATTGTGAGTGAGCTCGCTTCCAATCTGATTACCATTGAATGCTCCTCACGGCTTACTCAGGTTAATTTGTATAATCCATTCAACAAGATATTAATTTGCATTTTCAACCTTAACTTTCCTACAGTTGTCCTTCACTAATGAATACAAAATGATGTAGATGATGATAGAACTCACAAAACAGAACGACTCAAGCTCTGAGAACGTTAGCAGCTACGAACGTAGGTGATGAAAGGCTTTTTTCGAAGAACTCCACACATCTTCTTGTATCTCTCAGCCGGACAAGTAAAGTAAGAGGCAAAAACATGAAACAAAACAGATCTTTGTCATAATGAATCATAAATCTCATTTAAATAACACAATTCCTTTCGTCCTCTTCTACTTTTACATCATCACGACGACGATGATGTGTCAGAGATTTAGGCCGCCGCCGGCTGAAGCTGAACTAAGCACAAGAAAATATATAATGATGCCAACAACTAATACGGATTGGGTTGGAAAGGGAAGTACACTTATTTGAAGAATTTGTGCAGCTCTCAGATGAAAATGATGAGTGAAATATATGTGTACGCTTTTGATTAGGTTCAGACAGTTTGAGTTCTTCTCTACACCAAAAGTCAGTCTGATTTGAATAAAAGATGAGCAGTGTGAGCATAATATGGAATATGGATCATCTCCTTAAGACGAAAAAGCAGATTACATATTAGAAACATCATCAGGTAAACTTCTTTCCTGAGCTGTCAAGCCGTCCCTCTCTCTCCTCGTGCATAATAATAAAATGCCTACATATTTGTACATACTTGGTCACAGGAATCAGAAATAATAATGGTTTACATGATCACAAATGAGTTGACCATTTGACCAAGCCAAAAAGAACATCATGCAACAATGTTTCATATAACTAACGCATAAATAAACACATTTTGTCTACACACATATATAAAATCAACAACCACGCAAAATGAACATCAGAAGAGATCACAATATAACGTAATAGGTAAAGGAGACCTGCCCCTAAACACATCAACTGTATCAACATACGCATTAGAGGCTGACACAGGGAAATATTATAAGAGGCGATCCATATCAATGTTAAATGGACACCTAAGAAATTATTAAGTTCATCTTCTCACACTTTTTGACAGGTTGAGTTGAGTTTTTTGACAGGTGTTTGAATAGAGGGGTTTTCGCTCAAATATTTAGGAAGTTGATATGAGGATAGGGATCTGGGAGAGCAATATCAAGTAGATCACGGCACAAAGAAACCTCTCATATGTAAATGTCCAGACTGAAACCGAAATTATTGTTTTCTTCGTTTTGAAATCGTGAGCTTGGGAGCAACTCCATTTACCTCATGCCCACATATATCCAGACATTCGTGACTTGGGTATGCGTGCATATAACTTCATTTTAATGCACCATTTTTGGATGTGAAGAATTTCCCTCGATTTGATTATAAAGAAAGCTAATTAAATGAAACCATTTGGGCTAGAAAGTAATGTGTTTTACTATTACAGAGGGCAGAGCAGTATTGTTTTGTACAGTATAACAAATTCTCAGAATGGCATTTCTCGTAATGGACCGCTTACTTTAAAACCTTTAAACAATACAAAACCACAGTCAAAAAGTGTGCCCACGAAGTAACGGGTTACGTAAGCATCGTCAGTAGAAATTGAAAACATTGGAGGACCATCAAAAGGATTGTTAGCACAAACACAATAAATGTGTAATAAATATACACAAGACGAAACCGAAAGAGAACTCTATATGAAAATGGACCCCTTTTTATCAGCAGGATTTTTTGGATTACCGTTTCAAACTATGGTTTCTTTATTGTGCTGCCATATATTGCGATACCGAGAAAATTCGTCCCAAACGATAATGGGCAACTGTTGGGGGCATCTCCCAAAAGAAAAGGACTTTTTACATTTTTTGGATTGCCCCTGCTGTGTCACAACTACTACCACGTACAACATCAATATGAACGACGTTGTCTCCTATAGAGTTTAAGGAACCAGAAAAAGATCCCTAAAATTACCACCATTTTATGCAGCTTGAGTCTAGCTTTCAAGGGAAAAGAGGCTTGCAACTTTAGCTATCTATTATTACTATTAATAAAATATATCGCACTGGAATTGAGGTATGGGGGCAATCCCAATAATTTTAAAAATATACAAACTGAAACCTTTCGTTGAGTAGGCAAGGGGTAAACTAATGGCAGCCTGGATCCCAAAGCATCAACAAATTATGAAAATGTAAAGCTGTAAAAACGGGGTGAATACATATAAAATATTTTTGAATTAGCTCAACTGCATGATTTCTAACACGTATTAAATTAAACCTGTAGCCATTAGTCTGGTCAGCTCGATCATTTAAAAGCTGTAGAAAGGTAATAGAAAAGGTGATTCTTATATATATCTCATCGGTATGCAACCTTCCTTTGCTCCTCATTTTTTAACTAACTTTCTAGAACCTCCAGCTAAGTGCATTAGATTGCATTCTATTCCAGTAATATCTCAGTCAGCAAAGCCATTTTAAAAAGAAATGCTAGGCAAAACACATCTCTGCTAATCCCATAAAAGTAAGGAAATATCAGAGCAGTAAGTTTGTGTGATGATGTGATGTTCCTCTCTCTCTGGAAAGAAAGGGCTGGGCAGGTAAAAGGTTGAAAAAGAATAAATGTGGACGGATGGAGTCCCACGATTTACTTTATGGCGTTAAGAAACCCACCTGAGAAAAATGTTGAGAACATGCATTAAGCTTCGTTATAAACAGTTGATTTAGTGTAATACTTTGTGTAAACTAGGCCATTTTCATCTTGTCTTTTTAGATTGTTGGGCTCGCTCCTTGTGAGCCCGGCATTAGCTGGTAAATAAAATGTGCACTCAATTCCAGCAGGTAGTCCAAAAGCTGAAGTCACATTACGCAGCCTAAAACATCACCATTTCAATGATAATTTTTCTCATCCTTTCTCGCTCTCTAATAATTTTCACTGTGGTACATATATAAAAAAAATTAGATTTACGGAGTGCAGTGCTAAAACACTTTGATTTGCTTTATGTAACGTGTTAAAATAGAAGTGTAGGTAGATAAACATGAGCATAATAGGCGTATACTTACTGTGTAAACTGATATTTATAATGTTAGGCTAAAATGTTTATAGGCACATTATATTATACACAGTCGTAGATACGTTTGATGATGATGGTAATCAAAGTCCGAATGTACAAGTCATCATTTAACTTGGCCAAGCAGCCGTGGTGCTGGTTGGCGCTAGTGCGATAAATTACAATAAGTGCAAGGACATTGGACAAGTCGGCAGTAAATCAGACTGGAGGCAAGTCATCCCTGTCTGCCTCATCTCATCCTTTTTTGTTCCTCCATGGTACGAACTTGATACAACTAATCATGATATGAGGTCCCGCTCTCTAAGTTAAATTATGTAAAGCTACCAAACACACATTTAGGTATGTAATGAAATGTAGCAGTAGTAATAAGGAGATGATCTATATAACTTGCAATCAAAACCCAAAATCTTGAAAGAAATGAGATGCTAAGCAAATCCTACGAAAACATACGACAAGATGGTAATACAAACAAGATTTTATTGGAGCAGCATATAAATCATTTCTTTTTATGTAGATATGCTCATAAATTAATTAATCAGCAAAAATGCAAAGTTCGTCTGCTCCTAGCTTGAGAAATATATGTAACATCTTCACACCGCAGATGTCTCAAATAAGCATGGAGATACATTCGGGTAGTCAAACTCAAGCAGGATCTAAAGGTACAGGTTTTGGAGAGGAGTTAGTCATACATCAGGGAAGAATGTGTGTGTGTATAAAAGTTAACAATTATGTTTGTAGTGGGAGAGAGGGCTTAGACGAGCAAGCAACGTGGTTGAATACCTCTGAGCTTATTAGATTAAATTCATATGAATGTGCTCTGAGGCTTTTCCTCCTTCCTCGTAAAAGTTGAGGATGTGTGTGTATATTAAATATATTCTTAATCAGCATAGTTGTTAGACGAAGACTGGTAATGACCAAGAGAGAGGAGGCAGTGAAGTGTTGAAGTGAAAAAATAATATTTTGATCTGATTAGCTTAAATGCGTTGGGACGCTGTTGGTATGCGGTTTGCTACCAATAATATAATGTTTTCTGTTTAAAAATCAGTTCACCAACAACTGATGCCCATTTTATCGTGTGGTCGACGAGTACGCATAAATTCATAGCTAACTGTAATGTATGTAATGTAGAAGAGCAACAAATTCATGTCGACTCATTGTTAACGATTATGGCTGACAAACAGCAATGAGAGCACCTAGAAGTAATCAACAACTTCAAGTTCTCCCGTTGTCAAATCACTCTTAATTTTTCTATTCAAATTAATGTCAGTTTTTGCCCATCGTTTTTTCATCTGCTACTTCTTTTTTGGCTTCGTGTTATATAAAGGTTCACTCAAATGTTGTTGTCTGCTATTGCAGACTTGGGTATTCAAATATATTCATGTTTGACTAATAGGCAAACTGGCTACAAAAATCTAAGCGACGATGCTTTACTAAAGTTGATGTACCTATTCATAAGGTGTATTCGAACACAGCTCTTTCAAGCGTCTGCATCTTATCTTATCGCATGGTCTTGTTCCATTATGAAAAACTGGCCAATTCGCTCCAGATTTGAATTATTAGGCCTGTCAATTTGATAATGTTTATCCGTAATATGCACTAATTAGATGGAAATTATGCATAGAGTTGGAGCAGATTTTGAGTACTTATTTTTCAACCCGTACAAAACAAGCATAATATATATTTTAGAATTCACTCACTCATTCTGGTTCGCATTTTAATAATGTGATCATCAAATCATTTGCTTATAGGAAAGAGCTCCACCACATCGTTTTTGTCTGTGTGTGATCCTGCTCTCCTTTTGTTCCTGTTCATTAACCTACGTATTTCCTCAAGGTTAATGGGCCTCATCATTTTAGCTGAAAAAACTGAGTTGGGTGAAAAGTTACAAACTAGATTTTATATCCCTCTCGTCAAGAATGATTGGTACAAGTTTTGGTTTAAAAACTCTAAAAAATGACCCAATACAGAGAACAATGTATGTAAAATGCACTCTTTTATGTTAATTGTTCATGCATAATAAGACAATGAAGATCCTTATTTCTAAATCATCATGTCACCACCCAGAAGGTTCATTCAAGCTTTTTCATCTGTCAGTTCTTCAGTTGTTATTGTTTGTCGAGCTCCTCGTCTCGTTGAATCATATAAAAAATTGGGCTGCTAATGTGTCTCTGATTACAGAATGGTACAACAAAATAGCGGGGCACTTTAGCTCGTCTTCCTTGTCCATAATACATATTGGCTAAATTTTTTTTGTATGTAACGCATGTTGTTGCCCATCTTGTCATATGGAGCAGTATCAACTTGATTTATCATGGAAAAACAAAGGAAACACTTGTAATGTGCAAATACCTACACACCAGATTTCAGCATCTTTTCCCATTTGATTGTATGATCTAACATTATACAATCAACAACCACCTGGGGGCTGAAAGAAGAAATATTATGCATGCGAGATGTGCCGGAGTTTTTGTTGTAAAGAGAAGCAGCCTTGATCTTTTAAATTCAAGAAATTTAAACCAGAGCACCATTACCTGCGTACAAATAGAGTTTACAAACGTTTACTCATTCATTTATGCTAATCACGATTGATCTCTTGTAGAAGTCAAGTTTTGACTACGAAATATATTTCATTGATGTAGCATGCGACCCATGTTATGTTTTATTGTGCGTTTTGCCACAGACATACATTAGTTTTTTTTGTACATGCGATGCGATATACGATAAACGTAAATGTTTTAGGGAATTAAAATTCAACTCATCAATTCACACAGTCCACCAACACCATCAAACTCTTTTTGTCCATAAGGAAAACGCTGGGATTCGTAAACCCAACCTATAAAAGTTGTACGATTGTGCTGCTGCAAATGCTGAGACATTTTGGGTCTGCGTTCACTTTCGTGAAAAATGGATTGTAGCAAATTTTTAGAGCATTAAATAGTCTGCAAAATGGTGCAACTTTTTCTCGAATAAAATTCGTAAATTTATGAATCCAGAAAGTTGCATGAAGAAAAAGTGCAAAGCTAACGTCACTATTTTTAAAATCAGCAATTTGATTATTTTTTATCTCCGTAGGTCTCGAGTACAGCTGGTGATTATTAAGATGACTAACGCAGTGATACAGCTACTGTGTACGAAACATTATATTTATCATTACTGATTAATTCAAAACTTCGTTAATTAAAGTAAACTGACTGAACACTTTGAAATTCAAGGTGATAACACACAGGGTACGACTGTTATTTTAGCAAACCGCTATGAAGTGTAAACTCCAATTTAAAAGTCAAACTAGCACCTTAAACCAAGCATACTTATGCATAACAAATTGCATTAATTTTTAGTGAGCCCTCTCTAATCTAGTTGATTTGGCCGTCAGTCCATTCCCTCAAGTATCTGTCTTTAATTTAGTCAAAATCAAATCAGGATCTTGGGCTGTTTTACCAAAGCTTAGGTTTTCCACCTCGTTTCAATCCGAAATGATGGGACAGAGACAACTTTTTATAAATAGCTAGCGGGCTCCTCATAAATGAGAAGTAGCATCAAGCATCATCATTATGAAAGCTAATTTTGTCTTACAAAAAATCTTTTTGTCGAAATCTGGATCTTGAAATAAAAACTTTGCACCAAAACTAGAAAACTATTACGTGAGTTGCGGCTTTCCGCTAAGATATGATGATGAGTAGGGAGCTCTAAACTAGTTGAATTCTGAAACACTTTTTTTCCCTACCTACGTGCTGTTTGCGGACGGCATGCACGTAGTTATTTTACTACTAATATATTACATTTATATATTTTAATGATGTGTGCTGCTAAACTCTAATTGACAGCTCCATACCTCAAGAACTGCATTGTATTACTGTTTGTGGTCATATTTTTGTTGTGTATTTTACTTGATAGATTTGTAAGTAAAATTATCCCTTAAGTAGGCAAGCGTATTAGGAGCTCTTCTTGTTAAAAACTTTTGAAGGATTGTTAAAGGATTTTTGCCTACTAAATGAAATCAAATTCCTTCATTTTGAGGTATCGGGGGCGATCAATCGATAGATCGCCGTGTGAGGCAACCAAAACCCTTAAATTATACGGTAGAAAAAGAGACGCAATGATCAAGAACGGTGCAAGTAAAAACAAATTGTACTAATGAGGTGAAATCTTCAAATTATTCGTTCTGCTTTTTGGATTATCGATTTGAAGCTAGCACCTGACATGGCCGACCACCAGTAGTGATACCATTATATATGGGCTGATATAGTTTATCGATATTGTAGCTGTCTACTTTTTAAATTATGAGTTGTTGATTTCGAGGTGATTATTTTTGATGTATGAGTTGCTTACTAAGCAGCTAAAATCCAAGAGTGGAAGCACTTCAGCAAGGACACTTTGACTTGAGAGAGAGATCTCATTTATTTGAGCGTTTAGCAAGGAATTAGCAATTGGACTTGTAGGGAAATAAGGATGTTTGTTTGTTGCATTGTGAGAGATAATCTTTCATCCACAAATATAATTCATTTATCTCATGGTGTGCTGATAGGTGAATAACATAAAACAATCAGGATATTATTATGCATATAGGATATATATTCTCCTGCCAACTTTGCTGTGCTGTTCTAATCGATATTTAGTGCAATAAAAGTTGATCTTACGTCACGAATTTAGAAGTAGAAGCGACAAAGGGTGGCTAGTAACAAACCAAAAATGCAAAATGTTTGTACCAGTTCTATCTAAAGTATCAGAAGAAAACCCATGCAAAGTCAAATTGCTTGACAAGGTGAACACTATTTGGACGTGGACAAGCCACGAACAGCTCGAGTTAATAGTATCACAAAGCAATTAATCAATCTATCTACGTACATTTGTCTGTTTGTTGGCTGAGTCAAGATCAAGTCTCTGGAACGTTGTTGACTTGGTTGTGTGGTGCATTACTTTGTTTCTTACTGATAAATTTTAAATTTTATGCTAAGTGCTAAACCAGGTACAATTGTTATAGATTACATTCCTTCTTCCACTTTCCGAAAGAAATGGATAGGTGGAACAATGACTCGAATATTTCAGCAGCGTCTCTACTACTATGGTATACCAGGATACGGGCAGACGAGCGGACCATTCTTTCAAAGCTCTTGTTTGCTTCAATTTGCTTATAAAAATTACTCATCCTATTCAATATACAAATGTCAGCTAACATTCCAAAGTCATTAGAATTAAAAGTCACGGAATGAGAATTTAATCTTGACGAAAATTCACCCAAAGGGTTACACCTCATGGAAATTTTTTGAACTGAAAACTGGAATCAATTTGTAGCATAATGTGGCTACTTTTTCACCACGCGCATCTATAACAAAACACGTGAATATGTTGTATTTGCAGCAGCCTGTCGGTAAAACAAGGAAAGAAATCGAATTTAACTGATATACTGTCAAATTTGTGTGATATACTGCAAAAATTTCTCCCTTTCAATAGACATCCCAAAGACAAGTAGTATACTGAAACAAGACGACTCAAAACGATGAATCTTATCTCTCCCATTTTTATATGCAGTTTGCTAATGCCCCTGGCAAAAGTTGTTGATCACAAGAGTAAAGGCTGCGGAGTGTTCTACTGCCTGGATTTGATTGTTATTGAAATGTAGCAACATGAACATGGTACCAGACCAGCATCAGCTTCTACCAAGCTCAGTACAACCAACGCTGAAACTAGTTGCCGTTTCCACATATAAGAATGTATCTAGAAGTGAGCAAGCTCAAGATACCCATGAGGATTTACATTCAGACAGATCTCTCCCATCACATCATTTTGTTTGGTACTGTAAGCCCATCGTCATCATCATATTATCATCTACTACCTTTTTATACGAGCATCTTCTTCACTAGATACGCTGAAATCTAAAGTAACATAAAAGTCCTCATGCCTCATCCTTCCTCAGTCAAAATCATGTAATGTAATGTAATGCTTGTGCTTTATTTTGTTGCTCATGCCGTGTGTGATACACAACAAGCAACATTGGGCCCAATCGAGTTCCCCCTGTTATTTTGCTACATGCTTTTCTATACCTTCAAGCCTCTATAGCTCCTACCTGTGGATTGATTCCTTGTGCAAGTACCTCCAAGTCATTACTGAGCAAGACTTTGAGCGAGGCACTTCATGCTACCCTGTTGCTGCTCCAGCCAAATCTTTTTATGGAGCTCTTCTTGCCCTTTTTCATCAATACGCAATAGCTTATATATAAAATCTCAAAATAGCCTACTCAACTTTGTTTTTGTGGCATTATTCATACCTTTGTGTATTTAGGACTACTCTTCGACGTGCCTGTGATTGTCCTTCCATCGAAACCAAACGGTTGTAATAGTTGTGAATTGTGATAAAATAAACACTTGATACAGTTTAATGCGAATCCTTGGGATTGGGATCACCTTTTTGTACTAATGTAATCGATACACTTTTTATTTGGAGCAATCAATATCAATAAATCTGTTTATAAGTGGGGTTCATGCTGAAAGCACCGGGATTGTTCACACCGTTCAATTACATTGTAATTGACAACGAGAAAGGGACCACGTGTGAAAGTTATTTTAGACTAATTTATCACACTTCGCTTTCATCTGGATTGGGATTGAAAAGAAGTCAATGAGTTATTGACATTTAATGCTAAAGTTGAAAGTCACTAACTAAATTTTAAAAAAGTGAAAAAAATCGCCTCAACAATTTGGATATTTTTAAAAATTTAAACTAAAGTGAAAACTGAAAATGTAAGTTTAAGA
This sequence comes from Orchesella cincta, assembly GCA_001718145.1. NCBI lineage: Eukaryota > Metazoa > Arthropoda > Collembola > Entomobryomorpha > Orchesellidae > Orchesella > Orchesella cincta. The sequence goes on from LJIJ01001584.1 coordinate 16,592, forward strand.
GTTTTAATAAATCAACGAAATTCAACAAACTGGACTAACCGGTGAAAGAATTGTTGTCAAAGTGTGAAACGAGTGGAACTCATTTATCACGAGTTGGACTGGGGAAACGTGAAACGTGCCGTAAACCCGGACTGAACTGCCGATGCTGTGCGTTTTCATGTGTCTTACCGAAAAGTGTCTTCTGATAAGAACGCTCAACGTTACTAAAGTTGCCTTTAACTAAACTGTTTTGAAGTACTTATTAGTACTTTTCGATTTATTATCGAATGGAACCTACAACAGCCTTAAATACTGTTGAGTGACTTATCAGTGAATGATAACAATTAAAAGTAGACTTAATTTATGCAATGCTGAGTTTGCACAGATAGCTCAACTCGAATTGACTTCTCTGTGATTGGTTTCGACCCGTCCGAATTTTTTAAAAATCATTCCGTGTTGCAAGCTTCGAAGAAAGCACCTCTAAAGGTAAGCCTTTGTGTTTAATATTCATATTTCGTAATGTATAATACGGGTAATTTGACTGCAAAACTTTGAACAACTCCCCATCTACTTATCATCTATTTAATCTAGTTGTCGACATCTGTCATATAATCCCACGGTGATGGTCTCCGATCTTCCATTTGTTTACTAGTTTAGATTTCTGTTGATATCTATTTATAAAAATGTGGAACAAAACTATACAAGCAAAGAGATCTGATTGTGGTCAAATCAGCTTTTGTTGTAAAAGCTAACAGAATTTTAAGTAACAATGGAATGTCCTTCGGGATGGCGTAATATGTAGTAAAATTCATGGAGACTATGTAACCTACATCTTATCATGTAATCTTACTAACCAGCTTGATGTTTCACATCAGCATCAACATCAACCCTTCATACCTGAACATGGCAAAGGAATTCTTTATTCAATAAGATGGTCCCAATCCTAAAAATAAAAAGATGTAGAGAATGATACACATCTAAACTATGCCACTGAATGAATTTTCGTTAGAGATCACTGGGAGATGAAGGAAAAAAGTTATTTTTTATCATTTCTCCAAGGAAAGAAGTGGGCTGTTTGATATGTTGTCCAAAACTTTATGATTTATGATTCCTTAACATTTCCTCACCTGGCTGGTTTGGAACTTCAGAGTTGATTTGGCTACCTACACGTCTACTCGGGAAAGATATGACAAGAAGCAGGAGGATAAACAGATCTTAATGATTATGGATTACGGAGCAGTTTATACAAATGCATTTTGGGAGCATATTATTGCCACGTAATGTCCATATATTGTGTGTGCAGTGAAAGAATTTCCAAAAGGATATTTCCGTTTGGTCTTCTGAGCCCCTTTTAAAAAAAGAAAGATTCTGATGATGATCCTGTCACAGGAAAATAGTTAAAAGTGAGGTTGCTCTGTTTTCAATTGTTCCTTGTCTTGTCCTGTCATGTCGGCAATTTAAAAAATGATCCAGTTGAATCATCAACTACAAACATGTCTTGTATAATATGCCTTTAAGGTATTCATACGACTCGGCACATAAAAAATGAAAGTACTTGAGCCAAAGCTGCATAGAAAAAAGGTACTGCGATGCTCTTCTTCCAGTAAAAGGAGGCTTCCTTCTGATCTAGTTTACAAGCACATTATTTGGGCTGTGCTCGGAGTCGTGTTGTTGTGTGTTAGATCCCATCAATGTCTAGCCCCTGCCTCAGCTCAAATCAAAACTGAGCCTTTGAGCGGACTTGACTCAATATTTTATAACAGAAGTCTCACGTTAATCTCGATTATGAAAGTGATCCATTATCATACTGATGATGATGATGAAAAAGGAATGAAAGGGGAGTTGTATCTACCGAGCTCTTGTTTACTATGGAGTGAATGTGTGTTTGACATTTTCTTTCAGCAAATTTTATCTTGATAAATATACACTTTTTTTTACTCTTGGCCACTCAGGAAGGCATTGCATATATAGTATTATATGCATTCAAAAATTTTGTCTTTTGTCTGAGAATAAGTAATTTTTTATTCTTTTGACAATATCCGTTAATACAACTCGCGCTCAATATGGTTAAGCTGTTGCAACAGACTTGATACAATTATATTGACACATTGACTGCAAACGATAAGTGTTGATAATTTACAAAAGTGTTTCAAAGCAAGTTACATTTTTTTTGGTAGACGGCCCTCCAGTCCAAGGCTTTTTAGGTCCATTTTTAGAAGAAAAACTGCACCAAAATTGTGTCATAAGTTTTAATGTTATCGATTATATAGTTTCTGTCCTAATTTTTTTCTTCTAAGGTGCATAACAATTCGACTGTGATTGCACGTTACAAGTCCATCATAGTTTGAGGAGAAGGTGAGACACAACAAGCACACACACACATTCTCCCACTATTGCAGTTCTGTGGTTAACCAAAAATGGTGTCGTTTGAGTTTCGCCGTCTCCTTTCTGTAAAATGACAAAAAACGGAGGACGAATCGTGTATTAACATATTATACTATTCTACATTGTTATGTCAGCATCACGTTGCACAACACAACATTCAACTTTCTTGGGACTGAACTAATCTGTTTGATAGGTGTAAAAATACGTTTCTAAATTTACGCTTTTTATTTGCATCAAACTTGTCAAAATTATTATTTTAAAACTGTTTTTTCTCTCTCTCTCTCTGTATTTCAATGTAGATAATCTTCTTATTACATAAGGTTTCATTATGTTGTTATCCGCAGTCAAGTATGAAACGATTGCACAATTTGTCTCTCTAAACTTAATACCTATTGCAATATAAACTATAGGCATTACTAGGCACTTAAGCCTTTACATAGTTACATTTCTTAAAATAGCATACATTTTGCGTGTAATGCTCTTGTGTATTGCGAGTCGTTAAATAGTGCTTTGAAATCCAGATAAACTAGCATATTTTGGTTATGCATGCATTCAAATCTGTATCAACGTTACTCTTTCTTTTGCAACTCATCCAGTTCTTCCACTTGCTTTTATTATTTGGTCGACAAGATAATTCAAAATGGAATCTGACATGCGTGAGCATTACTACGGATCGTTGGTTTTCTTGTCATGTTGTTTTTGCTCAGAGTTCATCATCATGAAGTGTATGTTGGGTGTCGAAGAGTACGGATAAATATCACTTTTTTGTGTGAACATAATTGTTAACCGGAGTTGTCGAAGCTAGAAAAACAACGCTAACCTTTTCCTTCCTTTCGTATCATTTTTCATGATGTGGAAAGATGAACATTTTGATAACTAATGTATGTAAACGGTGCATACCTATATACTTATGTTTTATTTAAGTTTAAGAAATATATGTATCATTATTATCCGTAGGATTAGCGTTAGAGTAAAAGATTCATGGCTCGTGCGACTTGTGATACGTCTATATTGCCCTTTTTGTCTTATCCTCGATCTAAATAGTTCTTTACAAGCAGAACAAATGGACCAGTTTTAGGAGGCGTCGGCTCACCATTCGCCACATTTCACGCTTTCATGCTTCGTGGCTTAGGGGCAGGTTGAGAATACAAGTTTCAGACGGCTTTAAGGCTTGTTTCTTGTCATTCAAACAATAGCATAATGACGGCGATACGCAATCCAATTTGTTACTTGACGTGTTTTAACTTCAGTAATTAAGTTAAGACCTGGAATTAGAGCTCTTATAACGTAACATCAAGCCAAACCTGAATTTAGCGTCTATAAGCAATAGCTTTGTACTTGCCCTTTGCTCTGGCATGAACTGTAGTAACGAGCTTTGAAGGAATTACCTATTCGCTGACAGCTTTAACTAGTACAGCTTTTTATCGGCTCAAAATTATGAAAAAAGCTTTAAATAAAGCATCTAGTTATGCAATGCTAATGATGATAATATTCTGTAACAAAAGCAAAATTTTGCGGATTCCTTAAAAACGAGAAATAGTTTTATAAAAGGGTAACAAAGCATGGGCTAACTGAGAAATTGAAAGACTATTCTTTTGAGATTATGGGAGATTTTTGGAAAAAGCATTAGGAGGTTATCTTGCGAATTTACAAAGTGTAACGTGTGCATTTCGTATCGAAAACTTTTTTTAACCTTGAATATCATGACGATAGAAAACGATTCATTAAAGGAAGCTCTGAAGAAAAAATCCATAAATTCATAGCAAAAGATGAATTAAAGATGAATTATGGGTTTGTCTCATCGTGATATTGTTACTGCTGTTTTTGTCAGAAAAAGAAGTAAAAAGATTCTTCTTTTCTTCTTCATTTGTCTGCTCTTCCCCCCGTTTTCATATGCACCACGCTGCTTGATTTATAGTGCTTTCAGTATGCTCCATCGTTGATGATGATGACTACGACGATGTTGCGAATGATGCGATATGGGTATTTGTACGACTAATGTAATGTTGATCTGTTTTTGCCAAATCATGATAGGACGGATTGTAATTCACTTGCTATTAGTATTTTTCAAAATATTTCACAAAAAAAACTCTGCCTTGTCTGTGTTTACAGTTCACTATGAATGTTATAGTCGTCGATATTAGTAATATAGCTTAGAACTATAGGTCTATCACAGCTCCCTCTTAGGATGATGCTCCTCCGATGAGCAACAGGGTTGAAGAGATACATACGTAATTTTGCAGTCCGCAAGCTTTTCCCAAATATGTCAAAGATACTGTTTTAATGTACGGAGGGCACACGTTACTAAACCATAGCGCACCAAATCATACCAGTTAGCTGATATCCATCCCATTGTATTCTTTGTTTGATAAAAGTCCATAAATCCTCAGCTGGTTAGGTATTGTCGGAATTGTGTTGATTCAAGGTGCCTGTTGATGATTTTGGCTTCTTTTGCATTTGCTCATCATCATCCTATCATCTTCCTTTTATTATGTTTTGATTAAAGTACTCTCTGAAGACAGGTGAAATGAAAAAGATTTCTTACATGTGGATGCGCATGTAGGTACACAAAATTTTTACCTTTTTTGAGAGCTTCATTAGTTCATAATATGCAGGTGAGATACACTTACATTATAGTTATTGCTGTTACAACGTGACTACATAAAGTATGCCCATGGCCGAAAATTATTTGCCAAAATAGTTGCTCTGTTTATTTTAGCTGAATGGAGATTTCATGTAAACGTACCAGTCCCATTTGTCATCATCATCTAGCAATGTTTCTCTTCTGCGTCTTCAACATCTCTATAGAACAGAGGAGATGCCTACAGGATAAAAATGCTCAGCCTATTTTGGCTTCACTTCTCCATAAGTTGAGCGAACCTGATCTATCACTCACCAAAATTTGGTCATTTGCTGTCGTCTTTATTAGTCTAATTAACTTAACGTTAACCTGTCCGTTTCAGAGTTGCAACCGATTTATGTAAGGAGAGAAACTTTGATGAGGGCATATTTTGTAGAGCCAGCTAGAACAGAATATATTGATGCAAAAAGTGGTGATGGGCTGATGATGAGCACCATAATAATCTTGTTGGCGAATTCTCTAGCCTCTCAAGGAACTCTTTTGGATATACCCTTGATAGTTGATACGATGATGATTTGAAGAACCTACATACTTGCATACTTTGTTGCATGCATAATATTTCTATCCACTCGACAAATTATTACTTTATTTACTTTCATTTATTTGAAGGAACTAATCAGATAATACAGAACGAACGTCACACACACAACTATATACTTATAATTTACATTGAAAAAAAAATAGTCAACGATTTCTGTTGAGATTGTCATCTCCGACCGCAATTTAACAAGTACATTTATGAGCTCATTTATAATGTACATGCAAATAATAAATTCTTACCAAAAACGAAATTTGTTATTTAGTTGCAATTTGGTTATATTTTTTCTGTAAGTTGCTCAAAAGTTGTTTCCATATTTCATCCAAAAAAGAACATAATTTACAACGAGAATTGCCACATTTGAGACTTTTTAAAGTAAAAATATCACAGAATCATTTCAACAATCAACTTCTCATTGACAATTAATTTTTCTTGTACAAAAAACCAATGTAAAGCTGGCTCGTGTTTGCAATTTAATGATGTTAATAGCTGGTCTCAAGAGCCGTAAAGTTGGTCGGTGAACAATACATTAAAATTTGTAGGCATATTTTTGCAAACTCCATCCATTACTGGCTAGAAAACTGTTGCGGTTGTAAAAGCGTATGATGTTAAATGTTAGAATAATTAGTTACATGGGAATGGTGACAACCGTCTCTTGTCAACGGCGACTACATGCTTGTATAGGTTTGACTGCATAATACACAAACGTTGTTCCGAGCTGAGGATGAAAAATAAGTTGGGAATTGTACCGTGTGTTGTGATTGTCGCGACTTGAGTGACTTGATGCATACTTGTGACCGACGACGGCCCTCCTTGATTTATATGGTCACCCTGATTCTAATGATCATGATCAAAAAGGAATGTCTTGTTTGTTTATTTCCTTCGTGTGATGAGATCATATTATATAAATTGTGTTCAAGTCAAGTCAAGCGAGTTCTTGAGAAACTAAATGTTGCTTTTTGTTGCAATTTAATATTTATGTTCGCCCTCCCTCGAGATTTTTACTCATATTACACACAGGAACAAAACATTAGAATACCATTAAAAAGTTAAAAGAGTTCAGATCACCATCTTGCAGTAAACTATAGTAGGGTACGTATCAAACTCCTATAAGTTACGAGGGCATCTGAGCTAGGCAGGGCAGTTTTAAACCCTCGATTGTCAGAACAAAAATCTTCCAAGTTGGAAACACTATACGAATGTATAGTACGAACTCGTTACAATGCTCGATGTAACATCCGTGTGTGATTCTCTCATTGTGCTCATGATCATGATGATGATGATGAACTGAGGAGAGCTAGCTAGGTGTCTAGAAAAAAGCTGAAAATCTTCTTTGTCCAAAATGACAATTGACAAATGTAGAGACAGGGAAGAAACACTTAAGGCTTTAAAAATGTAGACAAAGTAGCTTAGTAAACGAACGGATGAAAGGCAGAATCTAAACGCTAGCTGTATACATTTTCACCAAAAGAACAAGCAAGGTTGGGGATTGATTAATAACAAAATTTGGGAATCTTGACATCTTGGTTCAGGCACACCAAGTAGGTATATACAACAGAGTAAAATAAATGTTTCTGATCAAAAAGAAAATACAAAGTTTTCAGTTTCCCCAAGTGTTACACTAATATACTATAGCCAGCAACACTTGAGGTCACTTTTTAATGGATTGTGTGTATCATTCTTGTTAAACGGCTGTGCAAACTCTCCTTGTGTACGCATTACATTTTTGATGCATTGAATAATACACATTTTGAATGGGAACATGATTATAACTTAGGAAAACTGAGTATTGAATTACTTTTTTGAGTATTTACATCCCAAGAGCGACTTGTCATGATTCTGCATTATAGGCAAAAGGGGTGAGCTGAAGGTGATATAGAGAACAAAATCGATTATTTATTCGCAATCATCTATCCTCTTCAAAATATTGTTGTAAATAGTTTTTGGATTCAAATTTCATTGAAAACTTGCTGCTGCTACTGCTACCTTGCAGCTTCTCCTTTTTGTTCACAAATCATAGGGCTGATTTTTTGAACGGTAATATTGAAAGCTTCTCCTTTTACTCTAATGACAGTTGTAGCATGTACTTAAGTATTATGAGCTTGAATTTTTTTCAGGGTTGGCTCTTACGCTGCGCACGCTTGGATTCAAATGAGTTAAGATGAGACATGAATCTACATAATCATCATGTGACGCATAATTGTTTGATCAAGAGGATATAATATATAGTACTCAATAACCATGTACATTTAGATGATCGAATTATTTGTTCAAGAGGAGCAGTGACATGACGGTTGGAATAATTTGTTGTAATGAGTAGTTTCACTGCACGTGTAAATGAATATAACAGTACTTCATGGAAATATCTCCTCTTGTTTGTACTCATACCTGGGAGAAAAATATAGGAATCACAATTATTATGAGAAATGATGTGCTTTTGTGTAAAAAAAGAGTAATGAAATGAAACGAGTAATCTCCGCTTCATATTGAAACCAAGAAGGGTAATGCTAAGTGTAGTTATCATGCAGAAGCAGTTGGCATAAGAGTAATAATTTTGCATACAAAAGAGTCTCAATAAGTGTGCTTGAATGATATGTAAGTTATCCCAATTAATAATCGTACGAGCATCAAGTCATGAACCCTCACCGACCCATCCCTCTTCTTGTCCTTTCTTTTGTATTGCTTGATGCCCCTTTCTTTCAAGTACTCACACTGTAACCTACACACTTTATATTAAATGATTTGTCTGTCTGTCCTTCCTTGTCTCGCTCTCAAGCTTTTATTGCATATATTATTCGGTATAGAATCTCATACAGAGCACATCCCCCATCATTAAGCCGTTGTCATTTATCGTTACATTGTTTAATGACGAGTGACTGGAATGTATATATCCTCATTACGGTTTTTGATCGTTAGGAGACAAACACCATCTCTTATAAAACTCTGATTCACATTCAGATGAAATGTCACATAACTTTACTCAAATGAATGGTTGAGAAACCCACTATTCACACAATCCGCTTCCATTTCACTTTAAAAAACTCATATTTCCAGTAGCTCATTCAAACAAAACGTGAAAAATGAGTTTTGCTTATTATACGAGCACACAATTAAGGCAGGCGGAAAAAAGGGAGCAGCAGGATCGTGCTCCAAAGCTGAGTATCTTCAAAATCTTGCGACAGCATTGAGTTCAATCTGACGATAAGGGTTCTGTTGTTGTCTTTCATTCATCAATGTTAGTTTCACAATCTTTCCTTCGTATCCAGTTCTGTCAATTTCAATTACCGTTGTTGTGACATGTAGCTTGGCAATGTATGTAGGTTAGGAGTAGTCTGACCCTTGAAAATTATTTGACTGTTGCACACTTCCTTGGTGGTTAATCATTAAATGCGTACACAAAACTGATCAAAGTGCAGTCTCAAAAACTGTCGGCAGAAAGTTTCAGTGTCTCATTGATAAATTCGACTTCACCCATTTCAAAGAACCTTGATAAAGCAGCGACTGTCATAACAAACAATGGGTCCTCCAAGAGCTGAATAAAATAAATATTGCAAAAAAGTTGGATCAATATGAATGAATGAAATCATAAACGATGGACAGGAAAGGTATAATATGTATGCTTATGAAAATAATGCGAAGGACTTGGGGAGGATGCTATTAGATAGTTCCCCGTATGTGTATGTATTTTAAGATCTCATACGAATCTCACGATCTCATCATCATCACGGACCCTTAGCACATTTGACATTTTATGCCTGTGTGTGTCTCTTGTCCTTTCAAACAGTTGAGTGCTTTAGCTATTATACACACAGGTATACACAGACTACAAAGTAATACAGCATCTTTTTGAAGGTTCCTTGAATTCGGAAGGAAGGATGAAAAATGGTGTGCTTCCACTTTTTAGTTCATGCAGTCACTCAGTGTTCATGGATGTCCATAATGATTATGATTTGAAAAGTGCACTCAAAACAAAATATAAAAAAGAGCTCCACATATATGTATACCCTCTAGAAATCTCCCTTTTCCACTTGAGTTTTAATACTTTTCAGTATGCACTCTCAAGTGATGTTGCATGACATGACCATCATACTCACGGACAAATCTTCAGCAATAATGGTAGTGGCAGAACTTTATGTGCATATTTAGTGAGTCTCGTCCATATATACTTATTATGAAAAGTTAGAATTGACACTCATACTTATTTCTTCATAAACCATAAGGAGGGGCAAAAAAATTGATCATAATATGCAACACAGAGGCAAAAAATTGATGATGATGAGTAAAAGTAAAAAAAGACTTTTGTGTTACAATAAGTACCTCTCTGGAGCAGCAAAACTTGCCAGATGCATACTTACAATTTTCTCAAAAGAGGACCACCATCGGTTTTTGATCTACAGTATTTCAGTCGTGTCATTTTGATGATGTTGATTGTTGCATTTGGAAAATGATAAACTGAATTATCATCATATAAACTTCAAAACGTTCAGGGCTTTGTTTGTGATGAAGCTTTTGCTAAACTATAGCATAACCTACAATAGCTCACATAACCAAAGCATGTTCTATGAGGGCGCTCTCCTAACCACTTGTGGAATACCTGCTTTATATTGATTGAATGACACAAAATTTCGAATAGTCGTGTACATCATATCCACAATGGTTTGTATGTAACTTTAGCATAGTATTTATAATAAATCGGAAGAGTAAGTTGGTTTTCGATTTCAATGCACAATAGTTTAGCTATCTCTATTCAAGTTCAATTTAAGATGGATCGATCATCAAAAGAGGAACAGAAAATTTCGTCGTGCCTCTCTTCAGTAAAATGCATCTTTCGAAATCATTTTTTCAACATATACAAGCTTGAAGAGGCTCCTTTTGTAGTCCGACTTGATATAATTTTCTGTCTGATCATCATCATCATCAGCTTTTGAGATATATGCATAAATTGGATTCAATTTTTCTTTTGCTACATGTTGCACTTAATTGGCACAGGTTATGAACCACCAAGAAGGAAAGAAAAAAAAGAACCCAAAATATTTGATAACTTGTAGGCATATCTTATTTGATATCGTTGAGAAATGGTGTAGACACCAAAAGTCGAAGGAACAAACCTCAGAGAGAATGAGATCGGCTGCCTGCCTCTTTCTTGATGATCAGATGATTGCAGATATTATTACAATAGTTAAGCATAGTACAGACTTGTTGATATAAATTCTTCTTTTGATATACTTCGACAAAACGTTGGATATGCAGACAAGAACCTACGAATTGGCTTGATTTTTCATGCCTTTTCTCTGGCGAGAGCGAGTGATCAGCTTTTTTCTCATTTCATCTTAATGATGAGATGAGATGTACTTAATAATAATGATATGAAAGATGATGCGGCAATGAATTCAATGAGCTAGCTGCTATCGTTCTGTTTTGTTTTGTTGATTGGAAATTGGAAAAAGAGCTGTGTTCTCCTTGTTCTTATTATTATTCATCTTGTGGAGCACTTTGGGTGTTCTTTCTCAATTTTTTTTTGCCGAGTTACTATTTTGTCTTCTTCCGTATTCATCGTTACACTTTATCGGCTCTTTTTTTCATTCCATCATTTGCTGATTTCACGCTGATGAAATGAAGCAGATATAGTTAGCCCAGATAAATATACTTATATAAAAGGAGTATATACCCCCAATCAATTTATTCTTTATCGTTTAAGATACTTTTCATGATGATCAGCACCATCAACCAGCACGGCGATCGAAGCGTTTGAAATTAGAATTTGTGAAGGCTTCATTATACATGATGGCTTCTAAAAATCAGTTCTGATTACCAAAGGGAAAAGGCGATGAGAATAATGTGGATTATTATTATTCACTAATGTAAGCAAAGGCCCTGATTAAGGTTCGTTGGTGTGAAGCTTTGCACCTTTTTTTCTCTCCTAAAATTACCCTCAAATTTCACCGCTTAGCACTCAGAGTAAACAAGAAAATGCAGGGTGTACAAGTCATCTGCAAAGTGCGAAATCATCCATCATCATCATTAGACGTACTTCATTTACTTTTGAGTAAAAAGAAGACAAGAAGATAACAATGACATGATGTAAAAAATGTTGAGAGCAATTTACACCGACATCAAAGCAAAAATAATAATAGCCAACGACTAGTAGTCTACGCCGGCTATGATGATTGAAACGGTCCGATTTTTGTTGTCTTAGAACAAGAACATTGGGGTTGCTGCAGATCGTGCATTAGTCAAGCCGTGTTAGATTGTCAGCCATATTATCAAAATCTGTAATAAACTGACGGCTGTACGTGAGTAATGAGGGCTCTTGCTCGCAATACTGTGCGAGGAATGATGAACCCGACTAGCTGAAAAGATATCAAAGCTGTAGCGTGTAATCCAACACTCCTCATCTTATTGCAAGTTTGAGTGCACGAGTGCGAGCTGTTGTGATGATAATGATACATTGTATATCTGCTCGATTTTTCACGGACTCTGCACTCCACACTCTGCTTCTGCTCTCGTTTTTCCCTTTTCTGATATTGGCTCATCACTCTGCTGTATCATCATCCCAAAGGGCTTGGCCATCCAAGCTAAGCCAACCAAAATGGATGAGTATAAAAAAGTAAACTGTAACAATGTTGAAATTTTAACTTGATACTATAGTACTAATAAATGTAGGATGATCTACATCGTGTAGCAGTAGTATAGTCTTCGTGCGTGTCTTTGCATGCAACAAAGTATTTTATATTATGGGGTTGTTGCATGATGCTCCTGATGTTGCCATGTTTTATGTTTTATGAGGGCTGTTGTTCAAGTTGTGTGTGATGCGATATGTTTGCGCAACTGCCAAGTAGTAGTAGTAATCAAAAGAGAACAAAAAATTGGAATGAGAAATGGCTCTACTAGCTTCTGAATCGGCTTCCAAAGTGTAATACACTATTACGTGATCATACAGGACGCAAAAATCTTGAGCTCTGAATTGGATTTTTCATCTCTCTCATTTTTTTGCTTAAGGATTTTTTCGTTACTCACGAAAAACTGAAAATCATACTGTCTTTCATTCACTGTGTGCAAAAAAATGAAAATTATTTAACTTTGCCTCTTAGCCAACCTTCAGAGAGTGAAATAATAATAATAATATAAGCAAAACATGGTTTGAAACGATGATATATGAGTTCACGAGATCTAACTACACTTAAAAGTATATGGAAAGGTACACATTGTACATTATACCTCGTGTCTTTCCATCTTTCTTATTTCTTATCATTTGACACATTGCGCCTTTTACTCTTCGTTTTGAAGTCATTATGGCAAAAATAATAATCATAATTCTAACATGCCCATTTACTCATCATGTCACCACCATCATAATCATCATTTGCAGACCACTGCGTGCTCTGCTCTACAAAAGCCCTGCAGATACAAAAGGGGTGAAAAAATGTGTGCATACAAGGAATACACACACACAAGGGATTTGGGACGACCGGGGGTATATGAGTGATGCTCAGCGAGCATGATCTCGGAGTAAAATATATAGCTCTATACGGCACTAAATCAGCAACCGTTTTTCACTCAACTGAAAATGAAGTCCTTGTGATAGAATGGAAGCTGTGTAGCCTCGGTATACATACATACATCTTTTGGATAGATTTTTTTTTGTAAAATCGTGATTTCGCACTTTGTAGCTGCATTACGTTATTATATATTGAATGATGCTTTTGCTCCATCCTCACTAATCTCAAAGCTTAGGGACAGTGATAATACATCTCTGTTGATGAAACTACGAGTAAAGTCGAGACGAAAAGTATGAACATACATAACTTGGTTTTCTTCACCATGTAAATTATTTTATTGCACACTCTCGCATCTCATAGACACGACGTATGTACATACGTACATACACGATGTATATAGACTAGCGAATCGAATGAGAGGAGTTTTATACTAGCTGATGCTATAAATACTATAGTTTTTTAAGAAAGGGTTGAGCTGAAGATGATCTTGCGTACATAATGGTCATTACAAGCTTGGTGCATAACACGTTATTGTATTGGGCCTCCTTGCTCTCCTAATCTGCTTCGTATTTGTTGACTTGCAGATTTATTTTTTGTGATTTTTTATACTTCATTTATTACTCGAGCAATATAACGTCGTGTTATATATGTATATTCTGAATTCGATGACCATTTATATTCCCTCTCGTCGTGATCCAATAGGTTATAGGCACGAAGTTATACAACCACTTTGAAAATGAATGACGGGGAGAACATGCTCTATACATGTGAGCTATATGGCCAAAGTTTATTTAATGATATTACAGATTATGTCAGAATGAACTCATCTCCTTTGGTAAACCCTCCTTTTTGTTAGCTCGCTACCAGTTTCAAGGACTTTTCCTTGATGATTTGGCATGATAGGACTGACAATGAGATTGGAGACTTATGATCTACGTGAAATAAACTATATCATGCATATATAAAAAGGAGAACTTTAAAATATTTTACTGCCTCTTCTTTTGCCACTACTGCAAAATATCAGATTAGGGAGCGGACAAAAAAGATGCCGATCAAAGGAATGATAAAATTACCCTGCTTACTCATAACGATACCCATAAATTTTGTACGGGCTTGACGGAAAGAAGAAAAAGGAGATTAAGTAGCAACAAGAGGCAAAACTCGCAGGACTAATTTTATTACCAGATAGTAAGGAAGAGATGTATACCTGTGTAATAAGATGAAGCTCAAAGCAGAGCGAAAAAAAATGCGCCCGGGCCATATATGGTTTGAAAAAAGCGAAAAGCGACAGATGCCAAAAATACTACCCCCACACACATAAACTTGATATTAACTAACCCGTCATTTTCTTTTTATTAGTTGCTGATCTAGAACATAGCAGCGAAAAAGGTTCTATTATGCAAATACCGTATTCACTGTGAAAAATGTGCAGGTGCATGCATGTACAAATATGAAGTGTAATTGCACACTCTTTTTTGGTTCGTCTTCTTCTGCTTGCAATCCATCTTGACGGAATAAATGCATGCATTGCAGGGAGCATGTCGTCAAGCTGCCAGATGAAATGAGAATAGCTTTTTTTGTAGAAAAAAAAGGTTTCCATTTTCATTAATGTAGTTGCCTTGAAGTTATATATTTGTGTAAAAATGTTAGAATTTTCCTCTAGCGGTAGTTTTTTTGTCCTTCGTTTTCTCCACATTCGTGTAGTACTTTTATATAAATTTTATTCGCCAGAAAAATAAGAGCACAGTAATTATATGCCATGATCTTTTTTATGTGGTAAAAAAATGTAGAGATAAAATCCGCATTTTCTTTTTTATCAGTAATATAAAACTCATCATGTTTTAATCTAATGGTATGATAACTAGTTTCATGCGATAGAAAGGAACTCAAATGGTTGAAAGTCTGTGTGTGAAAAAGCACTTTTTTAATACTCAAAGTGTGGAGTTTCACCTCAAAAATTAGCAAAGCAGAAATACTATCATGATTCATGCATTTTCTTTTTGGAATGTGTCTTTTTCACTCTAATGGATATTTTTTCCGCGTTATGGTAAATAATGATGCTGTGTTCAGTATAGGACGCACTGCTTACAATTATTATTGTATCTTCTCTCTCTTTATTTCTTTCTCTCTAGAAAAAATAGGAAGGGATGAGACTGAGATATATACATGACAGCTCTACAGCTTGAAAGTAAAGCAGTTCAACGAACTAAGAAATATTGTTTGGTTGTTAGTGACTCAAAAGAAATCATTTTTATTTTATCATGAACCGGAGATCGCGTTCCGTTCCGTTATTTTTCAAGAGGTCTACTAAACAGCTGAAGATATATTTTTTTTGTTATTTTTATAACGTGTGGGAATTTCTTTCGATACGGATCCTTTGAAGCCCGTGATGATCATGGTGGTGATGGTCATGTCGCTCTTAATACGGTTCGGCGGCCTGTTTGTTACAAAAATGCACTTTTTTGAATAGAATACATATATACTGAAAGCTCATAATACTAAACAAGCCAAGGCTTCAAGCAGGTTAATTGATGACAATAGAAAGGGGGTTTTAATGGATTTCTCTTCCGAGAGATTGTGTGTTTCTGCACTAGGTAAATATAGTATCCCTCGTGGTAGCACCATCTTTTAAAAATTCAGCATGGCTTTTGCTATAGTTGTTGTTGATGAAGAAATATGCATTCAAACTCAATTCCATCTAATTTTCTAAAATAAGGATGCGAGTCAGAGCAGAGTGAAGAGTGAGTGACTTCGACACAAATAATACAAACACTGCCCTGGGAAAAATTGCATCTAACATAATTAGAGAAAAGTAGTAGTATAAGCATGAGGTTCAAATCTTCTGATGAGTCTTGTCTTATGTGTGCTCAGTCATTCAGTATTAATCGCCAGAGTGCAAGAAAGAAAGGAGTGTTATATTGCATGTCGATCAAAGCCTTCAGGGAACCTTCTTTACTGAGAGGTATCTGCATTCAATATCATAATTGGCATCCCAAGTCGACGTTCTTTTGCCCCTTCATTTTCCAACCTGACAATAAGACTAAACTTGTCTGATAAGATGAAAATGCATTCTCAAGGAGCAAGCCAACATAATGTTCAACACAATAATATTGTAGCAACGAGAAATCAAAGGGGTAAACACGGGAGCTTGTTAAGATTTCGCTGAAAGCAATGCAACTAGCAGAAGCACCAAATAAATTGAATCTCGAGCTCTTAATTGGTCTCCTTGCTTCAAGCTAATATTTATACGAGATCGCCAAGCGATGGATGGATGGATGGATGATATTGTTACAAAAATTTTTGTACAAAAAAAATAGAGAAGCTACTCAACAGGATATACACATTGAGATTAATGCTACAGGTGCATTCTCAGCGGTGCACATTTATTATTGGATGAGTTTTTGTAGAAAAAAAGAGAGTTGGTCAGTCAGTCTGCTGAGTTATAATAAAAGAACGTCAGCCAAAGATATAAAATCCCTTTTGTTACCTGCCTCCTTTACTCCACCACTTTGAGAGTGAAAAACATGCTTCTCTCTCAAAAAAAGTCATACAGATTGCAATATTGTATCATTATATATTATCTTTTAGGAGGTGGACGAATAAGAAGCAGGGCAAGATGATGATGAGTATTATTACTTTTCTACAAGAGAGATGAAGAATGGGGTAAAAACCAGTTGATTTTGGTTGAAAACTGGAAATTCTTTCATGATGTTGATCAAACTACAGTGAGCCTTTTTACACACACGAAAATTTATGCATAGTTTATAGCCTACAGACGATGAAACAGAAGTAAGAACAAAAGGAAAACAGCAGTAATTATTACTTTAAGCTTGTTCCTGATTTCAGCACAGCAACATAATATATTTTTCCTGAATTTTCGTGAACAAAGTTTTTTTTTCTGAAGAGAATCATGTTATATAGAATTTATGTGGTAAAATGTTGCCACTATCTATCGGAGCTCGGGAAGTTTACACAGATTATGTACTGCAGAGAGCAGAAGAGTTGTAAATTATCTGACGTGACTGAGTGATGCGTTTTTGTGAAAAAGGGAAGAAGAAGACGAGAAACGGTAAAAATTTTCGTCATGAACAAACTATCCGTATATTATATTATTTTAAAAAGTATAGTTACTCTACCCAGATCGTCGTTGGCTCACGTTTCTTTTGGCAGAATGACTGCCCGCTGATGCTGCTACTATATGTCAACATGCGTGGCTTTTCATGGCAGGCACATTAAAGCCATTAATTTATTACTGCTGAAGGAAGGAGGACTCCTTTTTTTTCCTACAAAAAATAGATTTTATGTTTTAAAATACTTAAATGATATTGCGCCAACAGTGTTCTTATCAGCAGCCCCCGATGAAAAGTAGCATTAAAACTGCAACGCAACTAAAAGATTGCTACCTTAAATTGACTATCAAATAAAAATGTGTTCTAAACTACGACACAAATCCCTTTTCGCTCACTCTACAGAGTCCAATTGAAGTCTGTCTAATTTTATGCGACAAAGAATAGCTTCATGTCGTTAACTACAAGGAAGGCTTTGCTCGTAAATTGAAAAACAGTTAAAAAGTCAAGTAGACCTAACAATACGTAAATTTATGGGATTTTAATGCACATACAAATTAATTTCGAAGTCATCAATTATAATATTATATATCACGGCCCATCAAGCCAGTATCTCATATCGACATTGGGCTCCCCTACCTCCAAGAAACAACAAGTTGAAGCGACTTCTTCACACTTTTTGGGAGTCCAACAAAAGTAACCTTGTTTGAATGTAAGCATGCCGCTGAGCTCGTCTTGCTTGTTCTTCTTAGCATAATAAAATGTAGGCAGAGAATGATTGAATGAAAAACATATTTATGCGTAAGTAGCCTCGACAAATGATAATTGTACAAAAAATATGAATTTAAGATGAAGTCACTTGAGAAAGTAATAATAATTAATAAAACGTCATACTTCAAGATTCATTAATGATTATTATTATTATTAAAGGAATGAAAGTCCCATTGTGGCTAGACGCCTAACTAATGTGTAGTTCGTAAATTCAGATTTATGACGCGTTTTTTGAAGGCCTTAGTTCTTGGCGACTGCAACAGTGTCCGGAATCGCTGAAAGAAATCATCTAGCAAAATGTTTGACCAATTGGAAGCTCGCTCAGATTTTGCTAGATCAACCATAGTTCACCTTCCCACATATTTGATTCCTTCAAAATTGCTTTCGATCAAATTTCAGCGGTAATAACTAGGTACGAACTACAAACGACATTGGCTAGTCACATAAATAATTTGTAGAAGACTTTTATGATTGCATCTGCTTAGAGAAACCAATCGCTACCATAATAAACAACTTTTCGATCTCGCTGACTTAGCTACAGACAATAGCAATTTGGAACTTCATTTCCCTATAAGTCATCACATCCAATGTTTTTGCGTTTTTCATATTAAACAGTCAGTTAGAGAAGATTTGCTCACATTTCAACTAAAAAATTAGCTGATGACATGGATAGGAAATAAGTATAATAATAACATGACACAACCAAAAGGCAACATGTAAGGCAGAAAAAAAGTGATTGATTTCTCATGAAATCTCTTTCAAACGAGTTGTATTGCCTTTCAAAAAATAGGTGTGAAATCTAGGATGTTTTTTTTATTTAACAGAATAAGTTAGCTTTTCCTTGGCCGCTACGCTACATATAGTAAAATGCAAATGAGGCATGTGATATGCTTGTTTTCAATGTAATCCGTTTCATTTACACACCAAAGAAAGACTAAGGTTTGGTACGTTTGATTGGTTACAAATCCATCTTTCTGCAAGTCAATCACATGGTTGCAAAAAACGGCAACAGAATAGTAATTTGCATTTTATTCCATAACGTCCCAAAAGAAGGCAAAGGGCAGAGCTAGTACTTTTACGCGAAGGAATATTTATCTTGTACGAAAAATGTTTTTCCCTAAAATTTGGAATATATCGACTTGTGATGGTATACAAGGCTATTGTATCACCTGCACCTTTCAGCTCATTTTGTTGAGATTGACAGGTGGCTTATGATACTTGAAAATTCAGAAATACATGAGGGCTTGGGCATCCTGTATTTTTCGACAGGCAGACGGTTTCGTACAAACCGTCCAAAGCTTTTTAGCCAGTGAGTAACGTTCAGGGGAGAAAAAAAGCAAGTTCTCATTTCATTTTTCATATATATGTACTAACTGCGTCTTGAAGAGTTAGCTCGTGTGACGATTGATTGGTGTGTTGTAATGCAAGCCACAGAAATTAAAGTGTTCTTGACAGTAAATTTTCTTTTTGAGAGAAATAACAAGTTTTGAAAAATTCTTTGTACTTTTGATCATTATATCAAACACTTCATTTTTGGCATCTGATATATCTCTCATTTATTTATTGTCATGAAGTACTGGTCTGGCACATTGTGGACGCACTTAATTCGTCGAAAAACAACTTTGATATCAGAACATTGAAAAAGAAAATCTATAGGGCATACGAACAAATTATTGCTCAGTCGTTTTCAATACATTGGTACTAGTTGGACACACGTAGGAACTCATCTCCGTATCATCATAATATGAACTTGGTGCTGATGCTCGTTTTCGTACCTTTTTCATGCAGAAACTCTCAATAACTGCAAGTTTTGTGCACCCCCTCTGACTGACTGGTCTTCCAATTTTTATTTATGCTAATTTAGCCAGATAAGATGCACAGGAACAAGTGTCCATCTCTTGAGGTTAGACTGACAAGTGCAAATCCCCATCAACAACATACATGCATCATCAAGAACAACGAGGAGAACATTAAGGAAAAATTCCTTTGCCATTATTACATTTATTATTATTTCTTGAAATGTTTCATCAAGCCAAATCCAATGAGTCCTTAAATATATAATTGTTGGTGCTGTCCTTCATACCACAGAGTGAGGCATGTATAGGCATGGCTCAGTTATTCATTATTAAGATGTAATTCAAAAATGATTCAACAAATTGGTTACTAGCAAAACTGTGTGCGGACACAAACGCATCTTTTTCCCTTGAATAATTTTAGACCCAGAAACTCAGCAAGCAAATTCAACTCTTGTCGTGCAGTATCTTGTCTAGAAGAGATGATGATACATAAGTAATAGAAACAGCAGTTTCATGTTTTACATGCAAAGTACCTACACAAGATAGGGAACCCACGTGTCAACATTGAGTGACGAGTGGTTGTGGCTTTTTTGGCTTTGCATTTTGGTTGATTTTTTTTATTATGATGCTATATGATAATGACACCGCACCGTCCGTTCAATACTTTTATACACACTTCTATACTGTCCTATGCAAAACAAAAGATCGCATAGATCACTCTCCGCTGGTGTGTGCTCATCCAAATGATTATGTGCAGCAGTAAAACGAAGCAGCAGAATTTTCGTACGTGTGGGAATGAAAATTGCTTGCATGATTATACCTGAATTGGTTGTAATTGGCTGCTTGCGGCCTAATTAGGCAGACCATCAAGCGTCATCATCTTTGGTTTGTATAATGGCAGTGCACAGTAAATAGGGGAAAGTAAAGTGGTTTTTTTGTGGATGCTCTGATACATAGAGTACTAGAGCGGCCCGCACTAATATATTCTTGTGCTGTACTGATTGTTTCATGCAATAACCATATTATACAGTGATTACCGTTAAAACCGGCCATCACATCACATCATGTAGTGTGGATGAGTGAACGGATCTAATTCTTTTTTGTAATCTTGGTTCAAAAAGAGGTCAACGCGGGGCTCTGTCTCTGTGATGCTTGCTCGTATTCCGACGAAAAACCCTGTGAAAATTCTTTGCCGTCTTTCTTCATAGAAATGAAACATGAAAGAATGTATGCATATGTAACGAAATTAAATTTGAGAAGAATGTATGTATGTATGTATATTTCATAAAATGATGAGCATGCCATCGACTTCACGCATTCTTTTTTAGCGTATTGCCAAGCCCTTTCGAGTCAAAAGGCTTGCACTGCTGGTCTTAATAAGCATTCTTTAGTGTGTGGTGCTCTTGCTCTCTCTCTCAAAATTCCCATTGAGCACATGCATCGGGATCGACTACTCTTTTAAGCAGCACCACAGGTTGTCGAAATCTCATAAGTCACGCTAATCTCTTTCAGGATGAGCGACACAATGTGGAATAGCTTTCATGGAATGCATAGGGTTTCCTCAAGGTATTACAATGTTTTCGTATTCTTTTCCTCCTCTTATTTGTACAGCCAGCGTGAATTATCATAAAACGAGGTAATTCATTCCAACATGATTTTACATTAATAACCTAAATCAGCTCATCGTAGAGGGGGAGTTGTAAAATGAATTGGGAGAATGTGAACAGTGCAAATCTGAGATTTTTAACGCTTTGGCATGCAACATTTTGTTAGAGTGTGCGTGTCTTGATGTCCAGTGTCAGAGAAAATTTACTGTGTAAGGTTCCCTTTCTGAACGAAGTGTTGTAGGTATTTATATATTTTTGTATCGATTTATTATATTATAGTCAACGTGCCACATCACGTTGCTCATTCAAAATTGGTGTTTGAACTGAACTGATAAACTTTGTCAGATTGAATAATAAACTAGCGAGTTAGCAAAAAGGTTGCTTTCGTTGAAAGACAAAGGTCGCATGCCAAGAGAACTAAATAAATGCTTCCTCAATTAGAGTTTGCATTTGGCTGACTCCTGTTTTGTCGGCCCGAAAAATGACGTGAATCATAATTATTTGGGTTTATACCAATTACAATTTATTGGATTGCCCCAGCAAGTGTCATTAATTCTACATTATCCGCTTACACTGATTGGGTGGCTTTGCTTTTTTATAATAAAATGTAGCTTTACAATTGTTATATTTTCATTTTGCCACTTTCCTATTTCGTATTCATTAGAGTACTTGAAACCACACACAGGTCAGAGTTAGTTTATATTAGCAAAATGGAATGGCTTGTATGTATCTTGATTTTGCTTTTACAAGCTTAATTCAGTAATTACTCGAACTCTACTAATATTTATATATATGATATCAGTATTTACTGTTTTCAAATTGATATGATAATATACTTGGTGTTACATTTTCTGCGGCCGACAAAACAGGAGTCAGCCAAATGCAAACTCTAATTGAGGGAAGCATTTATTTAGTTCTTTGGCATGCGACTTTGTCTTTCAACGAAAGCAACCTTTTTGCTACTCGCTAGTTTGAACTGCAGTCTTCTTTAAATATATATTCAACATTTAAACTGGCCACGATTGATTATACAAAGAAAGTCATATTTTGCATAAATAACTTACACAGGTATAGCATATATTATATACATAGTTGTACGTGTGTACAGTAAATTATTAGAATGTTTGCCGGAAATAGTTTTGGAATTAGCTGAATATAGAGATGAACAGTGATCTACTTTAATGTGCTTCCCTTAAAGCGAATTTTTCCATATCACCCGAGGAGATTCCAATCCGAAAGGGTCAGGTTGGAAACAACAGTTATATATATAATATATAGCTGTGTAGTTTAAGTTTATAAAAATCGCATTACACACATTAATGCTGGTTTTCAGCAGAGCGTCCATTCGCAAGTATTTCAATTCGTTTGAAGTCTACAATTCTAACCGTTTAGGCGTCCTTGCATTTTTAAGCTAGATTGAATTAAAAATCAATTTATAAAGCCTTTTTCCAGAAACCTACGGTTTGGTTTGGGTCTTTTTTCATGGCTTCTACTATTATTTTTATATATATACTATATTTAACTCATACATTGCTCAGTGCACAGATATAGCATTTATACATAGTAGTACGTGTGAGAGTATAGTAGTAGAATGTTTGCCGGAAATAGTTTTGGAATCGGCTGAATGTAGATGAACAGAGTGACTTTTGTGTGCTTCCCTTAAGTCTGTAGTTTGAAAAGCTCTTTGGTTAAGGGAAATTTTTTTCCTATCTTGGGCTAGAGAGGTTCAAACCCGACAGGGTCAGCTTGGAAACTACATTTTGCTGCGTTATATTCAAGGCAATAAAATTCATCGCACTTGATGTTAGATATTATGCGAACGCCCTTCCACATGTATTGTTTTTCAGATGAAGTCTAGAATTTAAAACCGTTTGGCCGTCCTTGCATTTTTAAGATAAAGACATGCAGTGTGATTCCATATCAGTCTTCAACTGACTGCCCATTTGGAACCAAGGGTTTCCGAATTGCATCAACTTGCTGACGCAGGTTGATATGGCAGTTCCCGTGTCGTCTTTCAATTATGGTCAACACATAATTGAACATTATTTATCATATCTTCTTGTGTACTCATTTCATTAACATTTAAAGCACATTTAAATCAGATATAAAATGAATATTAACACTTTTATTTTAACTACAAATGATTATGATAAATTATGTATGATGGCTGACGCAGTGCCGTACCAAGCAAAAGGGGGGCCTGGTGCCACATAATTTAAAATACCTACAAAATGCGCTTTCTACCCTAACTTTGCAATTGTAGATAGGTTTTAACCGTATATTTGGTATGAAAATCAGACATTTGATTACAATTTACGTAAAATGGCTACAAAGTTAAACTTTTTTGTAACCAAATATCATGGGTGCAGAATCTTCTATAGTGCTATGTGCGACTAGAGGAAGAAAAAGGGGAAAAACCGGGGAAGGGAGGTGTTTATATTAGCTTATAATCAGTGGATGCTGCACAATAGAGTTTAGTCTACTCAGTCTGGATTTATTAAGATCAACTCTCATACTACAAGCAACCTCATGGTACAAGATCATTCATCACAGGCACATGGTAGCTATTCATACCAACGTGCCATAATATACTTTATGGTTTATCATGCCAGCACATCCCCTTTTCAGTTATCAACTAATTCTAATTTACAATTAATCAATAATCAACATCAAATAAATAATTAGTAACTAATCTAATCACGGGTCTATACACTCGTCCATATCTTGATCGGCGTATCCCGTCGTCGGGGTTGACGTTGACTGGCTCGGCTTCTCGAACTACTTCCGGTCTTCGCTCGGGTGGTTCTTGAATGTCCAAATCGTCGTCTTCAGGCAAAGGGACATCTTGGCCTTTG